>OMLF01027535.1:2460-20212 GCA_900302615.1 Holocentrus rufus
CGCTTGAAAGGCCTGGCTAGATGCAGTCTCGTCCCTATGCGCATGCGTAATCTTCACCGCTGATTTGTACTGAACAGCCCTAGATGGTCAAAACTGACGCTACAGGGGAACCAGGAGCGTCAGAGTTTTCGGCCACTGACCAGGCTGCTGTTTCTGACATGTTGAAAATATTATTTCAAGAGTAAAAAGCATATATCCATAAATATCTTCATATAGAGAACATAAAGACACTTCACAGTTTTAAACATAATCGCCTCACTGGTCTTGGTTTCTGCACCATACAAAGATTTTTTTTGTTCAATCTCCACATTTGTTTAAAACACTGACGACTCAATCTGCATCAAATCTTGGCTAATCACAGATTAAAAAAAGTCATCAGCTTTGGTTTTCAGACTTAAATCCCCATTTTGACTGAAGCTTGCTGCCAGTATCAAATCCAAAGCAGGCGGCAGTGCGGCTTCTTAACAAAAGTTTAGTTTGGAGAGACTCAGTAAATATGAGAAACCACTTTTGTTTTCTCTGGGACTTCATAAAGGTGCTACATGGAAAGTTTCTTGGGTGATGCCTCGCTGCTAAATCAATTGTGAAGGCATATTATAAATCTGGCAATAAAAAAAACAGCCGCCGCAGAGAGCTCTTTCATGCATTCATTTGGGAGGTTTTGTGTTTTCAGCAAAAATCTCTGAATTCTTCTCCGAGCGGACAGGTAAGCAATATTTCTCCCCCGGCAGCGAGGACGGATGCGGCGCTGCGTTCGGAGGCTATCTGAAAATCTGACACATAGGCACCTTTATGCAGCTTTATGCAAAAGGTTCGGGAGGGAAGAGAGTTGGAAGGGAAAGAGGGAAGATTACAATATCAAGCTGAACTGTCAGCATGCTGATCTACCAAATGTCAAACAATACATATTCATCTGTTTGGCCGGGCGCAGAGAGGAGGCAGCGCTCTCTCACTGAGGTCCAAACAGAGAGATGGCTGACATTTCCACGATCATGAGAATGACAGACGCCAACACACACACACACACATATACAAACAACACACACAGACTCACACACAAACTTGGCGCTTGGCAAGCTGCACTGGGGCGATTACTCGAGATTTGAGCTGGATGCTGGAAGTGCGTCTCTCACTGCCAGATAAAGATAAATCAAGTTTAAGAGGTGGGATCGGGCCTTCGGAGGCGCGGCCTGTTCGTCCGTCCATAAAGCTCACGACCGGCTCGGAAACGCCCTCCCTGCCACTCAGCGCCGCTTCCCTCCCAGCGCCCGGCTCTCCATCTGAGCGTCTCGAGGAAAAAGGGAAAAGGCCGCCTGTAACACGAAACCTTTACAAAGCCTCCCAGCTCTGCCACCCACTCTCCCCTTAACGATTTCCCTAATCTCATTTCTTCCCTTTAGTTTTCCACTGCTGTCATCACACGTCGCTTTTCTCCTCTTATTACCTAATCCATCACTCAAATGCGTTTTCATACAGAGAAAAACCCGTTCTGCTGCTCTGCTTCAGCACAAGCAGCCGCCCAACCTGCTGCTGTGAAGATGCACAAAACTGCACTGAAGTGGGGACCTTTTAGACTCAACTGACAAAAAAAAAAAAAAACATGGAACAAGCACTAAATCCGATTGCTGAGTCTACATGGTTCTCATCATTGGCCTGGCTCACATGCTTATTCCACGTTTCTCGTCAGCCGAGTCGTTTCAATCGAACCTCAATTTTGTGGAGTGCGCCTTTAAACTCTGTCCTGCTGCACAGGAAATGATGCTTTTTTACATCTGTTGTTTGTTCAGGATAAACAGAAGAAGAAGAAGAAGAAGAAGAAGAAGAAGAAGAAGAAGCTTGTTCCATCGTTTGTACGTTAAAGGAAACACAGAAGCTTTGACAAGTCTAATCCAATAACAACATGACTTCCTCTGCACTATAACCAACCTCCGTCTTTCTATCGGGTATAAAAACAGCCTCGGCCTCCACAGACGCAGCATCAGCATCAGCATCTTTTACTGCAGCTTTCCCATGATCCTTTTCTATTTGGAGACTGAATTCAAATCTATAAAAGACAACTTCCTTCAATTAATTCCACGACAGCCTCCATGCTCATCTACAGAAACTCAAACTCCATCGGCAGAAAACCCAAGGAGACAGATGCTACAGTTCCCGCCCACACTGTTTGATTGACAGGTGAAGTGCAGTGCAGAAACGCAGCAATAAGCAACAATAAAAAATTAAAAAACAGTGGAGGAACTCATTGGCTCCCACTTTGAATCTGTGACCACATTAGAACATCAACATAATCCAGCCTTCTAATCTCAGATCTGAAACATTCCTTCACATTTCATCTCTCCACAGACTGTTCGGCCCGCTCACCTCCACAGGGTACCGCCGGCCGTTGATGCTGTGTTCGGAGCCTTCGGATCCGTTGCTCGGACCCCAGTGAAACTCCACTTTTTCCGCCTTAAACCTCCCAGGCAGGCCGGCTCCCCGAACAAAGTAATCATCCTTCAGCATAATGGCCACTGGAAGAGAGAGAGGGGGGAGGAGACAGAGAGAGCAGAGGAGTCAGTGCTTATACATTTCTCTGAACGTACATAATAATCACTCACAGCGAAGAGGCAGACCAGAGAGAAGCGCTGGCTGCCGTTTGGAGGGGCTGAATGCATATTTTCATAAAAAAGTTGTTTGAAAATTGCACTCAAAACATTCACCCACGCGTTGTTTGAGCACACATTCACAGCATGAAACCTCTTTAAGGCTTGAAGAGAGCCGGCGAGGGGCGCGGGCTCCGAGGATACGCAAAGGATAGGTGTGTTTATCTTCTGTATTTGTCTTGGGGGAGATGTGCTGAATATTACACAAGACCATTTCTATCGTTTTTTTTTTTTTTTCCCTTCAGCCTCAAAGGCGAGGTCTCAAATGAGGGGCTAATTTGCCGAGCAATAGCTTTCTCCACAACCACTGCAAATTGTCCTTGCAGGGTCCTTTGTTATTCCATCACATCTTGCTGAAATATAGTGAGAATTAAGGTTGGGGGCCTAATTTTCACATTCACAAATGGCTCTAAAAGGATTCCCGTGTTCCATTAACCAACGCGACCTTAAATAACTGCTCCCATTGTCGAAGAGATTTCCGGCTCTGATTGAATTTCACAACCGCCTCTATTCCATACTTCATTGGGCATTTCTGTCCCATTTAGAGGAGGCGCTGGAGTGAGGCGAGCGGCCCGGTTTGTCTTCTTGCCAGGACTTCGGCCAAGTCTGCGGCTCCAGAACGAACAAACTGACAACATTTTCACACACACTGTTGAAAGCAAAGGCTGAAAGTCTACACTGAGCAGTCTGTCATATTTTAGCCTTTGTGTATCTGGCAGCTCGTCCTGCCACCATTACTTCAGGCTGATTTCAGTCTTCTATTAAATATCAGATATCAGCCCGTCAGCCTGATATGACGCACGTTCTTCCTGATCACAGACAGAAAAACAATCTGGAAAACCTGACATGACGTTTGATTTGATTTTGCATTACATTTATTAATTTAACTTTTCAGTATTCCTCTGTGTGTAAATCTATTCTTCATTCAAAGGCAGCAAAGTATCCTAGAGTGAAATCTACCGCTGAGGAGGTGTGGTGGAGAGTTTTTGTCCCATGATGGTCTAAATTATTCAGAGGCTTTCTCACTCCTACTCTGAGGATACAATTCTGGGGAAAACACTTTGAAAGCTGCTGTTTTCTTTGTATTTTTGGCATGAAAAAATTCAAATTTAAAGAAAGTGAACATGGACACAAAATTGTGGTTATCAGTGAAATTCAGGTTCCACCAACCTTCAAAAACCAAATTGGTCAAAACTGAGCTGCCAAATCAACTGCAAAAAACCCCAAACCAGTTCAAACTGTGGGATGTGGTTGAGGAACAAATAAGATGAAGTGGTGTCAGGCAGTTTGGCGAGACCTGGTTTCAGAAAAGCTGTGAGGGGAGCACAGTCCGCTTGTTGCTCCTGTCATGGTCCAACACAGTCCGGGACATGAATCACTTTCCTCACAGATTAAAAGTGGAGCGCAGTGATCTGCTGCCATCCCACATGATTCATTTATTTAATCTGTGACTAATTTTATTATTCATTTTTCAGACACAAGTGAATTGTTTTCATGGAACATGCGAGGCTGCAGGACTGGCAGGATGAAGCTTTGACAGCTCCATCGACTAAAACCCTCCAGAGGTTTTCAAAACACGTCTAAGACTCCAAATTCAGCTCATAGCAAAATTTCAGGATGAATTTGGATTTGAATGTTTTAAGGGCCTTTCACACATTTAGCTCGCTTGTTTTTGGTCTGATTCAGGCTTGAAGTTGATACTTTGTGACTGAAACTCCAGTCAAGACAACAGCGTGTTGCAACAGAGGAAGACTGGAGCAATGAAACAGCAACAATATAGACATCAGAATTTTTATGTTTCCACAAACAATCATGAAATGTCAGATTCCTACAAGAGCCTGAACTCATCGTCACTCCACAACTGTCCCGTCTCATTCTGGCAGCACCAGCAGCTCTTCAACAGAGTTTAAATTTGTGTTTCCCGCTTCTCCAGACAACATCAGACTCAACAGAGTAAAAGGACCATTGTTTGATTAAAATGGACCAAACAGATGTGAAAGCCCCTTTAAAGGAATGCAAACAACTCTTAAAGGGGCATGAAGTAGTCTGATAAAGGGAAACTTTTATCACCGTTCATCAGGAACCGTTAAGAACTGTAATACTGACAGGGATATGCTGCTACTGTAACTGATATAAACAATAAAGTCACATAAAAAAAGAGAAAAAAATGTCAACAACAAAGTTACAATGAGGACAAGAAGCTAACTGGACAGAAGATCCAACAGTCCAAATATCTAGACGGAGGTCATACATCACCATGCCAAATTCTAGTAATTATTGTACATCTCGTATTTGACTGAAAAGCTTTATCAACCCTACATAGTTATATCATGTTCAAAAAAAATATATGTACTTATAGCACCTTTAAAATGTTATAAAGACACCATGAAAAAGCATCTCACTTCCTTGATTTGATGTACTTCCTGTTGTAACAGGATGTTGGGTGGGACATGAGATGGGGAGGGATCATTCAACAGAGTAAACCAATCAGACATCAGCTGAGGAGAGAAGAGGTGGGATTGTTCCGAAGTTGTTTGAATGTTTTACTGGTTAAAATTTTTATTTATGCCTACTGGTGCGACATGAATTCACCATTAAAGACACATTGTTTTCCAGGAAGTAGAACTCATGGGAGTTCGTTTCTTGAGGCCTTTAAAACACAATGATGAGAGCCAGGAGAACAGGAACTTGAATGTGCTGTCGTCTAGATCTGATTATCTTTTTATGTAGGATATTTTATTGAACGCCGGAGGAGAAGGCAGCCCTCCCTCCTCCCTCCCCCCTCCACAGTGAGGTCACAGGTCAGAGGTCAGATACAGAGCTGTGTTACACCATCTTGCTAATTTCTCTAAATTAAATGCAGGACTCCACCCAAACGAGCTTGTTCATACAGTAGCTCTGCAGCAGTAAATTGATCCCTTCTTTCAGAGAGAGGTGTGCATGTTCACAAATATCGATCGCACTCTCCTAGACCTGAGGAATAAATATGATTTTTTGACTGGCATGAATTAAATTGGGTGGCATTCCCCTTTTGCGGATCAATCTTACTTAAGCGCCACAGCGAGATGAGCTGCTTGTTTGTGCTGACGAGCTGGCAGGGCGGCAGGAGGGACTGTTGGACACTCGCACTCCGCCCGCTCGTGTAGTTTACTGTACACTGTTGTGAGAGTGACAGAGAACAGGGGCGCACTTCCTTGCTTTTTTACCCAATTATTGATTGGGAGTCCTGAGCTTGTGATGCAGGGGGAAGTCGGGCCCAGGGAGGTTCATTAGTCTTTCATACCAGTGTTTGGGATGCATTAAAGCGGCCAGCAGGAATTAGATGCTAAGCCCTGAAAACCTTGGCTGGCACAATGTGAAAACAGATGACTTGCATGAAAATAAAACCACCAAAATCAGTGCAAATATGTTTTCGAGGCTCTTGCTCACACAGGTTTTTTTATGCTCCTTTTTTTGTCATGCAGAGATCAAAACGAAGACTCAGAAGCACATTCATAAGACCAAGATCAGAGTAGAACCAGGAAAAAGTGGCCTCAGTTTAACTTACAACACTTGTGTCTTGTTAAGTTGTTGCAGCGCTACAATCAAAATTAACAGATTAACATTAAATTTTAATAAACACCAGGTCCAAAATAGTTTTATGCAAAGGCTAGTGGTTATTAAATTCTGCAAAATCATTATATCGACAGCAGGAAAACCCTGAAAATATTGATTTCTTTTGTCAAAACTTCAAGTTAAGATGTAAGCAGAGTTAAATCTGCACAACGTGACAGCTGGATTGAAATGACTGACAGTTGGATTGAAATGAGTCATCTTCTCCAAAAGCTCCTTTCTGGCCAGAGCAGAGCTTGACAGAGCTGGAAACCTCTTTCTCTGTCAGAACCCAAACAGCTGCATCTATTTAACGTGGTATTTTCTATGTATTAACAGATTAGACGGTGTTACAGCATTGCTTATCATTATTATTATGTTTGATCATACGGAAAGCTTCAAAATCACAGCAGCCTTAAGAATTCTGAAGGCAGGGATTAGCAGTTTGACAGATCAAGTCAGATAGGAACGAGCTGACATGATTGATATGATATAAGAGGCTGAATATTGCTGAGTAGATTTGAGTGTGAACATAATTAAATTTTTTTATTATCTTGGCATTACCTGCTTTGTTTGCCACTTGTGTTGACATACCTCCAGCACAATTCATGACACCAAGAGGGCGATATTAGAGCCCCCCAAAAATCTCACATTTTCCACTTTTAATAACCACGTTCTGGCTGCATTTACGGAAATTCTGCTATGACCTGAACGCAGCATTAAGAGTTCTTGAACTTTCTCCTTGGTAACAAGCTCATGTTCGTTGAAATATCACAGTTATTACTGTAATATACTCCAGTTTCAGGCCACAGATGATAATTGGGAAATCAGATGTTAGCAGGTCTCCTCCCACTGTGAGTGGGACTGTATTGAAAAGCTTTATGTTCAGCATTTTGAGGGAGAACAGAGCTCCATGCAAAGTCACAGTCGCTCTGCAGTGAAGCAACTGATGCAATTTTGTTCACAATTGATCAACATGATGGCAGAAAGTAGGTGAATATGGCCCAGAATAACGAGATTTATCCTTTAAAATCCCCATGAAATGAACTCCCACTACTTCACTACTTCAGTGTATCTTTAATGGTGCCCAGTGGGTGTGAATAAAAATCTCAACCAGCACTAACTTTAATTTTTTTTTTAACAATCCCACACCTCTGTCTGTCAAATAAAACTCTTCATCTGCCTAACTCATGCCCCATTGGTTTACACTTGTAAATGTAACATCCTGTTTTAAGAGGAGTTAAATAAAGGAAGTGAGATAACTGTTTCACTCAGCAAGCTCTTTCCTTTCCCATCTGTAGAATAATGATGATTCCTTTCCTTTCCTTTAAGGAGTCAACATGAGGACAAACTCTCCAAGACCTCCACATTACATCAGCCTTGCGAGTATATATAAATTTTTTTGGCGGCGTCCTCTGCCATCCAGCCCCTCCCTGCCTCTCCTCTCAGCGCCGTCACACTGTTCACTAGGTGATCCCTCCGCAGATAAAATGTTCAGCTGTCGTTTAGAAAAAGCGGAGCGTCGATGCATAATTCATGGCGAAACGCAGGGACATTTGTCTTGTTAGCCATGCATTATGTAGCGGGGGGAGAGCAGAAGCTGTGCGCCATTTTGTTTCGCAGCTGTTGTTTGTGTTAGCATTTTTACCTGGCTCTCCACACGCTGCGGCACCTCGAATCCATTTAAACTGTGCTGCACTGAGCTTCTTACTTTGCAGGTGGCAGTCATCCTCTTTTTTCTTTTGGTTCGGGCCCCCACAGTGGCCTTGGGGAGACATTTTCGGGACACTCTGCACCAATCATGTCAGGGGATTTTTTTTTTTACCTTAGCGTGATAATGAGGTCTCACCCCCTCTCTCTCTCTCTCTCTCTCCCTCTCTCTCTGTCTATGTCTCTCGCTCTCCTCTGGTTTCTTCTCCTAGCAATGCCAGTGCTGCTGATTCTCCACTTGAAGGTCAGCTGCCCGCTCCGTTCCTGCAGGGCACGACACACCGTGTGCCTGCCTTGCCTGATTAAGCTACCTGCACTCCACCAAAAGGGATGCCTTACATCTCAGCAGCATACCGCCCGCTCATAAAGCAGCAACTGGAATGTGGATAGGACATTTACTCACTCCACATGTGACCTTACTCTGCCACTGAAAATTGGGAACAAAAACAGGCATGGCGACGACCTTCTGAGGGTATTTCGAGGCTGTAAGGGATACTCAGCATTCTCCAGCCCTGCGGCCCTTTCATTGGTCACACTGTGATTAGGATTATCACAAAGGAGAACTGTATTACCAGGGATGGAGAGAGCAGCCAAATACCTGACTCCAGGAAAAGCATTGTTGCTACGCTGGAATTAACCGCTGTAAAATACAACTGAGGGGAACAGATTTAAGATGTAGTGTAGTGAGTTAAAGTTACTGAATTTTAACAAAGGAGGACATTGGTATGCACGATCTTCCCAACACAGTGCTGAAAGGCTTAAAGGCATACCAAGATTTTGGGCAAAATACCTTTTTTTCAACTTACCCAGACTGAAACAAGATGTTTGATACCATTTTCACCTCTGGACGTCCACTGGTTCAGTTCCTATGGGTAGCATTCTGTGTTAGCTTAGCATAAAGACTTGAAATCTACAGGAGTCATTAGCCTAGCTCTGGGTCTCAGTTTGGGTAGTTCGGAAAAAGGGTATTTTTTCAAAATGTGGAGCACTCCTTTAAAATATAGAGAATTCAGACAATATTTTTTTTATTAAAAACAAATTGTATAAATGTATTAAATGCACTGACCATGGTAAACAGCTGGCCAGCTGCTGATGTGAAGCTTATGAAGAGCCAGCACATTTGTAGTCTGTGATGGGTCACATGTGAAAAACAGCAGCGTAATACTCAAGTCAAAACATATTTAAACAAAATGAATGACTTCAATAAAAATCCTCAAGGACACTAAAAAGCCACTCACTGACTTTAACGGTAATTTGTTGCCTCCACCTTTTCTGATTCACTGCCTGACAGAGGAGCAGAGCTGAAGTCTGAACAGCTGAAGGATAAATTACAAACTGTTAAAGAGCTGTTCAGGATGTCAGTGGTTTAACAAGGTCAAACAACCTCCTCTTTCCAACTCTATTAATATTTAAGAGATTCTACATATATGATAATCTGTACATATGTTGCTCTCCATTCAATAACACTATAAATACTGCAGGATATTGCATCACTTATGCTGTTGTCTTATATCTGCACTCATCTGCAAATAACACTCTTCTTCTGCACTTCTGGTTAGATGCTAACTGCATTTCAATGGCTTTTGTTCCTGTACTCTGCATAATGACAATAAAGCTGAATGTAAACAAATAAATTTACAAGGCCGTGTGTGCATTCCTGTGTGCCACCTGAGTTCTTCAGAAATGCTCATCGTGACTTTGTTCACACAGGAATCAGGCTGCAGAGCGCCACAGAAATTAAAGTCAAAGATGTTTTCAAAGAGCAGCTAGCTGCTGTGTTTGTGACAACATGAACTCAGATGCATCGTAAAGCAGTTTTCAGGAATGTTTTTGTCTGTCTGTGATTGTATTGTGATGCTGCTCATTAATGAGGACCGCGCTGGAAATAAGTGTTTTAAATAAAACTCTTATGTGCTTTCCTCTGGGTAAAGATTTGTTTGTTTTGTGTAGTTATGTTTTTATTTGTGTATGTATATTTGTATGTGCAAACTTTGATTAACCAAAAATAAAAACCAACCCAAAGAGCTTAATCATTTCCAGTGTAAGATCACCTCGTGGACGATCACATGGGTTTTTTGTGGATTTTGATGATGAAAACCTATTTTGTACTTCTATTTTTTGGCGCTTTCCCAGCAAACTGTTCTGGTTGAACTTCATATTTACTGACAGACTGAAGACAGTTTGTCTTCACCTGTCAGAGATGAGCATCAACTGCCTGTACACCGCTGACTTCCCTCCTCTTCACATGCGATGATGAATCCACTCACAGAACAACGTGAAGCTAAAATCGACAGGAACAATCGAGCTGCTGGAGATCCGCGGCTCAGCTGTGGATTCAGCTGTCTCTTTCAAGTCACCATCATCACTAATCATCTCAATCCGGGCTGAGCAAATCTGTTTAAAGGTGCTGTGTCTTTCATTTTAACATCAATAAATCATCACCACATTAATTTTGACACATCATATTAATTACCACAAACAAACAGCGCCATCGCTGAGAGGACTGTCAGCGTGTGCCGACCTCCACGCTGCACTTTACATCGAGAGCCACCGACGGATTTGACTGGGAGTGTGTGGGATTGTTTTACATCAGGGCTTTTTAACTGTTTACATGTTGTGGATCTCCATGTTGTGGACCTCCCATTTGAACTGATCACACCCTAAAAATTCTGACATGAAACTTGAAGATATTTTGGTTTGTGGTAAGTATAAGTAAGTGGTGAGATTAAAACGTAATGTTAAAATAATCACTCATACATTTTTGGTTTGATTATTTCTAATGAATGAAATTATAACGGTTTTTACAATAATTTTTTTGAATTTGTTTGTTTTTTTCATCTTTTTTTCTTGGGCTTTTTCTGAGGTTGTTTTGTGTGTTTTAAAGATATTTTATCACGCATTTATTTTAATTATATTTTTTCGTTGTTTAAAGATATTTCATTACACATTTATTTTATTTTTATGTTTTTTTTATTTTTAAAGATATTTTATTGTATGATTTTGTTTCTAAATATGTTTTTAAAAAGAAATAAAAGGATTTTTGTGCACGATGAGTCCAGGTTTCAGAGGGCTGAGGACCACTGCAGGTCCTCGGCCCCCACTTTGAAAACCTGTGGGCTTTATAACACAAACACAGAGGATTTTGTTCCTGCAGCAGCTGAGGTTCCACAGCCAGTGACACTTTCTCACCATCCAGTTTTACAGGACCATCTTTGAAAGCCTTCCAGCCTCCACCATCACACACTGGCTCTCCTCCACCTCATCCTCTTCCAAGGAGAAGATCCAGCATGTTGTCCACAATGCAGAGCAGACATGTGCTGTCATCTGCCCACCAGGGAGGCAGAACAAAAGGCCAGGAGGGGCTGCACACCCACAGACACCTGCCCCACAACCTTCCCCTGGGCCACAGCACAGTGCTGTGCAATACTGATATTTTTTCATATCACAGTACTGTCTCCATATTTTGGTGCAACATTGCTTAATCATGGAATTAATGGTCATAATGCCAAGTTTATATCATTGTTGACACCAAACACCATGCATATAACTGTCAAAGATAGCAGAAAGGAAAAAATAAATGAGAAAAAAAAATCACATGCATTTTTGGTGCATCTACTCTTATAAAACATGATGGCCGACATCGCACAGAAACGAGGCCTGCAGAATTTGCTCTCTTATGTGATGGGAATAGGTTGGACAAGTCTAAACATGCCCAGATACATTGGAGCTGGAGGCTGCAGTCTGACACAATCCAGCCTAATATAAGCTCTTACACCTTCACACCTCTGGACAGAAAGAACAGCCTGTCCAGTCTGACTTAAAGCTGTGTTAAACAGGGTCAGTCCAATCTCCACCGCGCTGCAGCAACATCTGCTGCACAACTATTTCTGCTCCACTCTGAACACTGATGGAAGGTGCTCTCCATTTAACCGCAGTTGTTTCACTGCTAAAACATTTTTTTTCTCGTGAAAAATGAGCTGGAAACTAAATCATCTGGTTTTCTGATATCATCTGACTTGAACTCCAACATAAACAGCTGCACGAAGCGTCGTCTGTAACTTCCCTCAGCGTGGCTGTTTCAAACTGAGTTGACACTTGTCTGAGTGGATAACAGTGCAATTAACACTCCAGCTGCAAGTATGAGTGGCACTGTTAGAGACAAGACTTAATAAATTGTTGAGATTATGAGCCATTTTACTTAAGAAATAATACAGCAGAGGGAGTGCTGTGCTGATGCTGGTGTGCTTCAGTCATAAACACTGGTGATGCACGGGTTGATTCAAAGTTTTTGGATTTAAAAAAACATGTTTGTGAACTTTGGGCAGGTTGTGGGTGGGTTCTGCTGAAAAATCCTAGTGGTAGGCTAATAAGGCTACGAGCTGTTTTGTTTTGCATTATTCACCTGCAGACCAGCTGTGTCTGGCAAACCACGCTCGCTGCACTGAGCCTACAGGACTTATTCATTTCCAGTCCATTAGCTTGTTAAGGCCAGGCAGGCCAGCCACAGTTTAGAGCAGCAAAGTAAAACAGTTCCAACGATTTCCATAAGTGTTTGTAATTACTCCACTCCGAGCTCTGGCAGTTATTTCACTGCATTTTCATTGTGGAGTTTGTCTCTTTGTTCCATAGTCTATCAAATGAGCATCTGATCTAATTATCCTGTACAAAACTCACACAGCTGGTCTATAGTCTGTTCTCTGTGGCAACAGTATAGGCAGCAGTATGGTGTGATCTTTTTGTAAGCTTACTAATAAACCAAACCTATAGATTCAAATCATGCAGCTAAAAATAAACAAGTTTCAATGCATTTAAACAACAGAGAGCTTGAAACAGCCGGGTGGTCAAACAGCTGGACGGGTACAGGCAGGTTAATAAAAGCTGCAGGCGGGTTCAGGTCAGTCCAGGTCTGACCTGTGCATCATTAGCAGATGAGGCCCTGAAGGCTGCACAGTATAGCACGACCTCCTGTGTACTGCAATTATATCACTGTTTTGTTATTAATTTGTTTATCAGTTTCATTATGAATTAATTCATTCATTCAATTTGTATGAACACCAGAATATGATTCTGCAAAGAAAAAGGAAAATGTACAGAGAAGCGGTCAAAGAGTCTCTCAGCCAATCAGAATGCAAGATAAGAGAAACTTGGAATTCTTAGCAAGTCTTATCAACTTCCTGAACTGCCAAGATCCTGAATGGTCACTGCCGTTCATATTTATATAATTAATATTTGAATCGCGCTCCAGTTCACCAGTAAGCGAACTCATGTTTAGAAAAACTGGTTTTGTTCATTTGTTCTTTGTTTTGTTTTGTTTTGTTTTTTTTTAGCTCTGCCCATTACCTCGACCAATGAGATTATTTCTGCCTCCAGAGCAGCTATCTGCCTTCCGGAAACATTTGTAGAACTAAAACTCCAATCTGCATCATGAGCAGACCAGCCGTCAGCCCGCTCTCTCCCCTGCAGCTGTCATTCAACTTAACCAGCTCTCCTAAGACTTCCCTTCACTTCCCATTATAAAACTGGCTACACTCCTACCACTGCTACAGCTTACAGCATCCTATTTATTATTTCCCAGCATTGTTTGCACAGTCTTGCACTGCTCATAAATGTTTGTGCATGTCTTTGTATTCGATGCCACTTCAGCCTCGGGAATTATTCCCATGCTTTATATTACACTCATTACTCATTTCATGCATGTCATCCTGCTCAGTGTAACCATCTCATGGCACGCTGTTCCACTGTACTGCAGGACTCGCCATGCTGCTCCATGGCTGCAACTACACTGTATGTACTGAATTCTCATGACGACTGGCTGCTGAATGTTTATTTATGGAGGCATATGTGCACACACTGTCTGTGATTTATTTGCACTGAACATTAGGTCTCATTATCCCTGTGTGACATGTGCCAGTATTTATTTGTGCTTCTAATTGTCATTATGCCACCAACATACAGTTCTATATGTTTATTAGACTTACTCTAGCAGAGAAAGTGAGATTGATTCTGATCTGTTTTTAATTGTCGTGGAGGCAAAGCCTTTTCAGGCCCAGGCAGTCCGAGAATGGAAAACCAGATTTCAGCCAATAATAATTTAAAGCTGCGTGAGGCAATCTTACACGCCGGCAGCTGCTTCGAACAAATTGAACTTCAATACCCAGAAATCCTGAAAGGGGACATCAGTAAACGATGTGCAGCTCGCTCAGGTTTACCGGCCTGCCGGTCTGTGATGTTTTATACCAAAGAGAAAGAAAAAAAAAGAGAAAGAAAAGAATGAAAATCAAAGAAAATGAAAGGAATGGGTGAGTCCAAATTTCTGTGGAAGCTCCCTCGCTGCTGTTTACAAAACAGTTTGTGTGTCACTCTGAAGTTTCAGTTTGTCACTTCCTGTGGGCGACGACGTAACCATGAACACACCAGGCGTTAATTTGGTGAATTTAAAATGTCTCAATTAGCAGCGATGGGAGGCTCTTCTCTCTGTCTTTGTGTCTCAGGCTGATTAAATGAGTTTATTTCTGCAGAAATATCCTGCACAGCAGATCAATCAACAACACAAATAAAATGGGAGCATGTGGACATCAAGGGTGGGACAATAGATGATGTCATCGGGCGTTGGCGATGAATGGAACCTACTGGCAATCTGCACATTCTTTCCAATGTCAGTGCCATTTTTTTTTTTTTTTTGGAGGGAAAAATAATTAAGTTAATTAAGCCTTTTTTTTATCCTACATAAAGCAGGCTATTTCTGTCTGCTCTGACAGCTCTCTGCAGCAGCTGCTGTAGGCTGTGAGAGACAGACTGCAGCGACACATATGTGTTTGTATTTTCAATATATCATGGTTTGTTTTGAATTATGAATTAATGACTCGTCTTGACAGTGACAGCCGTGTGTCTGCTGGAACTGAAAGGTGCCGTCATGTTCACTTCCTGTCTGATTGTTGTCATTTTGTCAGTCATTTTGTACAGTGTTCCAAACCTCAAGAAAAAATGTAAGACTCTACAAATTACCCAGAAGGCACCTGAAAATGTACAAGCGATGTGCACTACACTACAGATTAGATTAGTGATTTTTTTTTTTGAATTATAATTTTTCTTTAACAAGTGACTTTATTTCACTTTCACTTTCATGTCTGAGCGCACATGGACAGATAAGTTCAGCACCAACGATGGTATCACCCCTGGCAGATTGATCAGGGGGTCGATGTGAATACACACTATCACCCGCCTCCAGCAGAAATTTGACACAAAAGCCTGACTGAAAAAAAACAAAAAACAAAAAAAAAAACGGTGGGATGTAAACATGATGGTGCCGAGCACGCGGCTGTGCCCGCGGCGGCTCAGAGGCGGCGTGACGGTGTTTCAGTCAATGGGCGGCTGGCTGGATTGTGAGCGCTGTCAATAGTGACGCCAGCCACCTGTGGCCTGCTGCTCTCCAAAGCCTTTCAACTCCATTTGCAGGCAGAGGGGAGAGGATCATCCATCTTAGTGACAGATTGGAATTGTGAAAAATACCTGCGGTTGACAAGGAGAATCCGTGAGAAGCGAGAGCCAAATGCAGATGGCCTGATGCTGAATCCTACAGGCGCTGACACCTGCCATGGCACTTCTACTAATGCGGATGCGTCGTGTCTGAATGAAAATGGGCTGTGTACAATTCATCACAAATGGCTCGCTGCATATTGCACCTGTCTTGTTTTATAATCACGCGCCGGGATGCAACGCGACGGATTTTTGACGTGCAGACACCTGCCGATACGAGCCGGGATTATTAGAGATGTCATAATTATGCCTTTCGCTCCCGCTGCATTGTCGTCTGTCAGCGCAGCATATACTGACAAACACTCCGCGATAAAAATAGACTGGCCAGATTTCTGCAAAGCGATGGCTCAGACTCTGCAGCACTTGTGAGCACATATTGGACAGATCTTAATTGTGCCAAACAGGATGATTATTGAGGACTGGAATGGTGATGAAAAACAGGAGAAGTGAAGGGAGGAGAGATGGGAAATCCTGCAGGCATCTACAAACTGTTTAAAATGCTCAAGAAGTGCTTTTCATCTCTTTTGGCAAGAGGAAGTTGTTTCCATTTGTGGCAGAAGTTACTGATTTTTACGAACCAAGAATGACATAAAGAGAATAAATCCAGTTGTTTTTTTTATGTTTTCAGAACTTTGCCACAGATAAATCTATGAAGACACTTCAGGATGACAAGAGGCTCAGTGAGCGGGAACTGTAAAATGCACAGAACAAGATGTCGTTGGGTCAAAATACTGTTTCTCAAATGTGGCGTTTGATACCAACAGATAGAAAACTGATTCAGGATGTAAAAATCCTCAGTGACAGAGTTAATATGCCTTAAAGATTTCTTCCCTTTTTGGGGGGTGAAGAGTTTGTTTGTTTGTTTGTTTGTTTGTGGCACTCTATGAGGGTTTAAGTCACAGGTTGTTGTCCTGTTTTGTCTGCTGTAAACTTGTGGGCCTGTAAAAATCTTTGAGACTGTAAACACTGATTCTGGGGTTCTAAATAAACTTATTTTTTATAAAAAGTCGGGACAGGAGTTGGAAACGAGCGACAGCTGTAATCTCAGTGTTTCAGTTTGTGTTTTGTACCCAGTTGAAATGACGCTATCTAAATTGCATCGTCCCAAACAAATAAATAAATATGTAAATGAAAGCATTAGCAATCCAAACATTAAAACAACAAGGTCGGCTACATTTATAAATAAATAAATGAATAAATAAACAAATACAGACATAAATAAATTAGCAAATAATTAGATTGCCTAATTTATACTGGGCATGAGGCGACAACAACCTGATGTGACTTTTACTGGGACGTTTTCTGAACTGACCCTCCTGATGGATTGTGGGACACTGAGGTCCACATGGGGCTGTGAGGCCATTCTAATATGAAGGTTCATGAGGCCTGGGTTCAGTTCACCTCCATTTGGACACTTTTAGACTCATTATTTACCCTAAAAGTTCATTAAACATGTTAAATCAGGACATTTTAAGAAGAAGTAACCCTGTGTGGTCTCTACCTGTCTTTCCTGTGTTTTTCATGGAGGTCTTGTTGGAGGATTCAGTATCGAAGCCTTCCAGAGTCAGCTCCTGATACTCCGTGGACACCTTGGCATCCTGGTCCACAATGTTGATCGGCGACTGGTTTCTCTCTCGGCATTCTGGGTAGGCCGACGCCCAGCCCTCATCTGGCCCGTATGTACCTGAGGGGGAGGAGACGTGATGTGATCAGCAGGTATTTTGATGTGAAACGGAGCAAAACAGACAGAGAAGAAAGAGGGAAAAAAAAACATTGTCGTGGCATCTCATGTCGTCTGAAATGGAGCGAGGATGTCGGCAGCCAAGTTATCTAAATCCCCATCAAACATCGCTCACAGAATCAACATCATGAACCCCAAACAGAGGCGGCTGCAAACAAAGCAACACATTCTCATTCTTGTACAGGGCGCACACTCGTGCGGGGGCGGGGGATGTCACACTCGTGCGGGCGTGATGCGTCTCCGCCTGCCTCCCGGCCCGTTTGCAACATTACACATGGATGTTGGGTAAATTATATATTTGGAGCTGTTGACCCTCTTCTCAGTTCTCGCTCACACAACCCGAGGCCGGGGTGGTGTGAGCCGGCAGACAGGGAACGCTAAAACACCTCAGACATGAGGAAGGTGTGTGTGTGTGTGTGTGTTCATGTGTGTGTGTGTGGAGACGTGCTCTGACAATGCTGTCCGGAGAGTCAGAGCCTGAGGCGAGAGGAGCAGCAGAGTCACTTTTGGCCGGAGCTGTGAGACAGAGATA
>OMLF01027536.1:15935-31385 GCA_900302615.1 Holocentrus rufus
CCCCCCCCTCACCCCCTCCAAACTCTTTCTGCTCTCTAGTCCCACATTTTTTCTTGTCATCCGTATCAAAAAGCTGATTGTAGTTTGGAACAGCGACTGATGGACAGCAGTCATCTGTAAAATTGACTCCCCTCAGAAGCTGGCGCAGGAAATGGCCAAAAATAATACAGAGTTAGGGTTAATGAAATGATTTTCTCTTTCTTCTTTCTCATTTTCTTCTCCTCTGTCATTGTTCTTTGGTCACAGATGTTTGACAAGGAAAGACAAACTGCCAGCGATTACCTTATCAACATCACACAGATGCGGTGCATCAGCGACAGTGCCATTCTTTTGTGCTCTGCACCCAGGTTGATGTGGCCTAGCCCACCTTTTTTCTCACGGCAGAGTTTTCATCAAGTTCACCTTCAAACGACAGCATAATCCGTTGCCTAAAAATAGTCTCACTGTGACAGATTTGGTGCTTGCATCTTGGCTCGCACTTTCCTCGGATCAGTTAATCTTGTGTTTATTAATTAATCTCCCATAATGATCAGGACTTGGATGTGAGGCAGACAAGCAGAGCGGCGGAGCAGAGGGACTGCCCTGTGTGTTTGCTTGAATCCAGAGCTGTCCGGTTCGCAGCCATGGAACTGATCTTGATGGAGAGAGGAACTAATAAAAACGCCACACAAGTGCCACTCGACTCAGTGTGTTTAGCAGCTTAGGGTGACGTGAGGGGGACACGAGGGGGGGTGGAGAAAGGGAAGGGGAGATGAAGGTGGATGAGGGAGGGGACGTCCTGATTCCCCAGCCGTGCAGGCACCCCTGTCTGTTCTGCAGTCGTCAGTGGCGCTATAACGATAGCAGCGCTGGCTCGTGTTGTGCTTTTCTGCCACTGTTTTCGCTGGCCTTGGTGTGTCCCGGCAGAAACGCAGACAGCGAAGGACAGTTCCCGTCAAGGTTTAATGACCCGTGTGATTTCTCAGTGAGAAACGTGTCCTCAGAGGCAGGCCAGCCTGTCTCCCCAGGCCCTCATCTCTTCCAGAGCCCTCGGGAGGGAGGAGGGGGGGAGCTGGGGGGCGCTGCTCCCTCCCCACCATCACCGCTGCCACCAGTGACAGAAGGCCAGGGAAGAGACTTCTCAAAATCGGCCATTAATGTGTCAATGTCCTCCCCTGGTGTGTCACCCTTGTCCCCTGCGCCACCCTGGGGAGGAGAGGAGGAAGCGGAATAGCGAGGATGGGCCCCGGCGTGATGGAGCTGATAGCCTATCTGCAGGCTGTTTCCAAGGATAGAGGGTTTTCAAACTGATTTTACAAAGTCAGGAAGTCAAACTTTCTTAAAGACTGTTTGGCAAGTAGAACCACAGCTCAGTCATGTTTCACACAATTAAAATTCATCCTGTTGGCCTTCGTCATTTCCTCCAAAAACTTAGATCCATTGTTTTTTAAGCTGGCGGAAGACTTCAGTGTTTGTTTATTGGTCATATTTACAGCACAATAAAGCCACTTCATAAAATTAAGTACCTTTTCTTTTTTTCCCCCTTTACACCACATGGAATAACCTTTATTGCATTCGCTCATCTGGGTGCCCTCAGCCAGTCATGAGCTTTGTGTTAATTGCTTTTTAATGGTGCTATTAAAGGGAGGTTGTCCCTCACACCCCAGCACACCTTTACAGATGATAACTGTAGATTAGCAGCGGTGGGATTGATCTCAGCTTAGGGTCATCATGTTGTTGATTAAATGATAGGAAGAGGTCTGTTTGTTTGGAGTGCAGTCCACCTGTGAGGGATTTTCAAACCCCTCAGCGCTCTCCTGACAGGAAAAAACAGTTTTTGAGTGATTTTTCAGCAAGACCAAATTTATTTGTTTTCACATTAAGTAACAGTAGTCTGCAATTTGAGATTAACACTCTTTTCCAGCAGACAAGTTGCAGGCCCTATTGACACTTAGTTTGAATTTGATGAGGGAAACGTTTTACTGAAAAGGCCCAGAGGATTAATCCTGATAAGAATTTATCCAAGTCACAAAGGCTGAGTTGGTGATCTTTGCCTGTCTGTAATGACGTTTCCTTTCTCCGTGTGGTTTTCCTATTTGCCTCTTATTCTTTTTCCTCATGGGTGCACATGCCGATTCTCATGAGATCACTATGGCAGTGGTTTTCTATTCATGTGGCATCACCCAGAGCACGTAGGTTTTCATTCCAGCTAAACTCTAGACTAAATGATTTCACTGATTAGTCCTCTCTCCCCTTCTCCCTTCTCCCTCTCTGGTTGAAAGTCATTTGGTTTGAATGAAAACTTGCATACCCCGAGCACTTGATGGCACTTAATTGGACACCACTGCTGTGCAGGAGTCATCAGTGATTTCCATTGTTTGACTTTTTCCTCTCTATTTTGTAAGATATTCTAGCAAAATGTAGGATTGCTTTATAGCTGTTGCCTAATAACAATGTCAGCCAGAAACTTTGGACAGCCAGTTTTCCATAGTAGTTTTTTTTGTTTTGTTTTGTTACTGTCCTCCTCTTTTGGCTCCCAACCTGGTGTTTTTCAAACAAAATAAATAACGAAATGTTACAGCTACATTAATGCACAAATAACACAGGTGCATCATTTATGTCTTCAAATAAATTGATGTAGTTAAGTATTTTAGTATACACTCAAAGCTCTGCAACATTTTCATCATCATGTGTCTCCCTGATTACACACAAACAAGACTGACGCGCCAAACCTCACTGTAACTTTACTATATCATCAATTAAGATCATCCATATAGGGGGGAACCCAGAATAGGATTTTTTCTTAGCTGAGAACAAAAAGAGACCGAGCCGGTGAAAACTGTATGGACTCTGCACGCTCACATGATCAGGCACTGCAGCAGCAGCAGCAGCACAAGAAGAACTCACCAGCCCCAGTCCAGATTAGATAAGCAGGAAGTGCTGAATCTGTTCTCTCTATGCCTCCTTCGGTACACTGAGGCTGTAAAAGTCAGTCCCTCAGTTTGTAGAACTGCTGATAGAGGCATAATTGAACAACCATGCTGATTATTGATATCACACAAACACGCCAACTTCTAATTATACCAGGCTACATATTAGAGTGCATGAGAAGAGGAGGAAGGGAAGGGACTTAAGATGTCGCCTTATTTATGTAGGACAAATCGGGGTGTCAGTTCAAATGTGTAAAATGATCAAACAGACACGCTGCAGAGAAGTCGCATTCTGCAGAACATGTATCTTCCACATCCTCAGGTCCCCTTTTGGGACAAGAGCCTCTGCTGATTTTGTCAGCATAAATGATGGACTTTAAACGTCTATACACAAGTGGTTTTCATATTTAATAAGGCCTTCTTGCATTGCAGAGCAAAGCAAAATCGCACATTTTGCAGGTTTGGATAAAATACAAATTTTTGAAAGGCTTTTTAATCCTCATGTGATCCAGCTTTGTTCACTGACCCAGTGCTAAAAAATTCTTAAGCAGCTTTTTGTCTCCAATAGGCTGTATGATAATTGAGCTGTCTGTACACAATTAACATAACGTGTCACTCTCTCTCTTACTGTACATCCCTGCACCTGTCCACCGCCTCTTCCCTCTCTGCCCAGTCGCTGCGCCACCGAGCCCCACTGGCCCTGAGCGTGCGCGGGCAGCACTCCCATGCAGCCACCCGCACAGTGGATGATGAACGTCCGTGGACAGGGCAGGAGAGTCTGGCTCAGGATGATCCCGAGATGTGGGACCTGCTGCAGAAGGAGAAGGACAGACAGAACCGCGGCTTGGAGCTCATCGCATCTGAGGTAAAAGGTCTTTCAGAGATCTGAGTGAAATGATCTGAGTGTTAGATGCAGGAATGCAGTTTTTCAGGTTTTCATTCAGGTTTTTCCTTACACATAAATGTAAGTACTCTTTCTGACTTTCTGGTAAGCCTGTTGTCCTTACTCCTCTGGTCTGCCAGTGGCCCAGTCTTCATGGTTGTGCTTTTCCTGACCATCACAGATCTGGCAACTCAAGAATCTTATTTAGCTGACTTGGTGGTAGCTTCTTTGAATTCCAACACAAAAGGTTTAGGTCTTCTCTTTTGTTGTGGAAGCATTAGTCTTCTTGTGCAGAACATAAAGAATCAATCCTGTACTGTTTTTCAGTGATTTGCTAGCCAGGCTGATCAAGCTGGCTCATTTTTAAAGGCAGACACTTACTGCAAACACACACTCAATGCCCGTGACAAGAGCTGGCAGCACCTAGCCTTGATGTTGGCATTGCAGGTAGCTGACAACGCCTCATCAGGTCTGATTAATGTTTTGGCAAGATGGCTAAATGGAGACACTTGCCAGCCTCATGAATATCTGCTCTGTTTTTTTTTTGTTTTGTTTTGTTTTGTTTTTCCCATGTTACTGTTGGCTACAGTTACAGAAAAGCCTCTGTAAGTTGATTATGATGGCTCAACGATGAATATAGTAAATACAAAGTTGAAATTGCACTATGGGATTACACTTTCTTGTTTTAGTTCTCATTTGACTGGTGTGGATATTATGAATTATTTATTATTTTTTTGCAATTTTGAGTACAGGGTCAGTGGAAAAAATCTTAACGTTGAACTTTGCTGTGTAAATTTCAAATTGACCTGCACTAATTCATTACACACCCATTGACCGCCTTTGCTCAGTATGCACAAGTCTTTCAGGCGTCTTTTATAGTGAAAATACAGGGAACAGAACTTGCTGTAAGCAAGAATAGCTCAGTTGTTACTGAGGCGTTAGGGAGACTTTGTTTTCATTCCAAGGCTGGATGGTGTGAAATGGGAAATTTTACTATTCAAAAGAGCAGACAAGGTTTTATCTAGCGTTGTTCTTTTCCCTCTCCTCCTGCTTCTTCTTCTTTGCCACAGTAGTTGTTCAGTGGAGTGTATCGGCCCCTTCTCAACACAAAGCCTGACCACTCTAGTGTGAGATAAAGCTGATATCTTCATACTGCTTCTCCCTGACGCTTCACTCTGCAAGGCACATCACAGTGCAGCACAGCCAGGCATACCTTGAAGTAAAAGACATACATTTTACAGCACGTGTCCACCCACACACATTTTGTTACATGCACAAAGCATGAATACTCACACACACACACACACATTTTGCAAAGGACGCAATCGCATTTCCATTTCTAATACATGCACAGTCGTCAGCATGACAGACGGACACAGTGGAAAGCTGTTACTGGAGCTGTTATCCCCCTTGATCTCCTCTTGGCTCCCAGGTGAAGCATTAGCATACCCCCCCCCTTCAGCTCCGCATTCGAAAGAAAGTGGAGAGTGTGTGTGTTTGTGTGCATGTGTGTTTATAGTGTCAGAGCCTGGAATCTGACGGTGTGAGAATATAAAATGTTGTCTCAGGAGGCCAGGCCATGCATTTGGACATTGAACTGTTGTGTTGAAACATTTAGAAAACAGATCATACATATTAAAGTAAGACGAACATTTTTATGTGTACGGCTTCCAGGCCACAGACTAGATACAAACCCTGACCTTTTAGGCTAATTCTAGCAAGGCATCCTCAGTTCTTGGAAAATGACTTGCAGAAATGTTTATTATGTGAGCACCTTGCGTCCTTCAGCAGCAGAGGAGATGAGCATTGTGGAGTGGAGAGTGTTAGTCTATGGAAGTCCAGGGGTTCAATACTGTAATGATTGCCTTTAGCTGGAGGGGGATTTCTCACTATCACTTAACAGACTTTAATTTGCCGTCCTTGTCCCTCTTGTCCACTCCTGCCATTGATCCGTTTGTGTGTGTTTGTGTGTGTGTGTGTGTGTGTGTGTGTGTGTTCTCGCCGCAGAATTTCTGCAGTCGAGCCGCTCTGGAAGCCCTGGGATCCTGTCTAAACAACAAATACTCTGAGGGCTACCCAGGGAGAAGGTGAGTGTTTACACAGCCACATCTCCTGCTTATTAACCCTTGATATTCTCTGCTTTACGCTCTCTCTCACCTACGCACACCTACATGCACATAAGAGTTTAGGCCTACATTGATTTGCGCTGTGTTCCCAAGCCTGCCCTGCATTACACACCAACCACTCAGCAGCTAATCCATACCCTCCATTTTGCTAAAGAACGTACTTGAGGTGAGACAGCGGAAGGATTTAATGCCCGGGCTGATAGTCCTTTATTTCCATTTCCGTCGGATAATTTCAGCAGCAATCATAGAGCTGACATGTTCTAAAATGTTCCTCATTTGGCGCCTTTGATTCCAGAAATTTAAGCCCACAGTAAATCTCCCTCCCACCGTGGTGTTTTATTATTGTTGTTTTTTTTTTTTTTTTGCTCCCCAGCTGACTCCTCTGCTGGTATACACTTTAATGTAATGACAATAAAGGATTATCAGATTGAATGAATGGCTTGTAGCCATCTGTTGCTCCTTCATTGTAATTTCACCGGAAAGATCTGATGAGCATCACCTGAAATCATCTGAGATGTCCCAAATCTGCTGGAGCACTTCCAGCTCTAGATTGGGTCCCATTTTTGTGACACATACCCGTCACGGCAAATGATGAAAAATAAAATGTATTCCTGTTGACTAGGGATTAGATGATATTAAAATTTAATATTATGCAAAAATGTGACAATATGTATTGTATGGCAAAAAATGAATCTTCATATTAGCTTGTGATGGCTTGTCCATCACAATTTCATGAGCTCTCCATCAAAATGATATTATTCCCTCTTCTGCAGTTATTGCATTTACTTGCAGTGTAACGGCAATAATGAAATAACTCAGAAATGTTTTTCATTACATCGCATTGTGGTTGTATTGAATTGTGAACTCCATATTATGTGCATTGTCAGATATTGTTTCATTCCTAATATTGACTGACAAATATCACAGCTTCAATCTCACATAATAGACGTAGCTTAATCACAAGTTTGGCTAATTAACGATGTCAGTGACAGGCCACTTGGACCAAAGGGTGCCTGCATCATTCACGGAGAACATGTTTTTCTGTGGTTTTGTTCTCAGTGAAATCGGGGACCATTGAGGGACTATGGATTGGCCCTGGTCAGTCCGTCTGTCTGTCATGCCCAACATCTCGCCACTGATTTGATTTTGACTAAACTTTGGAGATAATGCTTGTTATTGTTCGGTAACAACATTTTAAAAATTACACTGATTTGGAGATGCTTTGGTGGTTGTCTAATTGTCTGTTCCTCAGACTTTAACAAAAAGTCATTAACAATAAAACAGTTTTTGAGGTATTCATTGATATATACGTGTTGTTTAAGACAATAAAACTGCATGTTATATATACAGTAAGTGGATATGTTGAACTGCTGATGTGATGGGTGTCAACAGTTCCTTTTTTCTGGGGTTAAAATCAAAACTAGGTGAATGTTTCATAGTGTCGTAGTTTGATTCTGCAAGCAGACTGATTTGATAGCCGCTCCCGTTCCACGCTGTCCTCTGAACTGAAACTCGAGGGACATCACTCCTGAAGACAGTGATGCATTGCTCCATTCTTATTTAACTTCTTTTTGTTTTATTTTGTTTTGTTTTTTTGCTTAATTTGTCCAACCGCTCTCGCCTGCCCGCCCTCACAGGTACTACGGAGGAGCAGAGGTGGTGGACCAAATCGAGCTGCTGTGCCAGAAGAGAGCCCTGGAGGCCTTTGACCTGGACCCGGCCCTGTGGGGGGTCAACGTCCAGCCTTACTCGGGCTCCCCAGCCAACTTTGCAGTCTACACCGCCGTGCTCAACCCCCACGACCGCATCATGGGCCTGGATTTGCCCGATGGAGGACAGTCAGTAGTCAATGCTCATTTTTTATCTTAATCTCCAATTAATCTCCAGTCTAATTTTAGATAGAAGATATAATTTTATGAATGCAATCTAAAGACCTTTACTCACAAAATATTAGTTATTAAAATGTGTTTTTCCTGTCATGAATTTAAAAAATTTGTTGTAAGTGGTTGTAGTCTTTTTTCATTGGTTTGCATGTTACTGTCTCGTCTCCGCAGTCTGACCCACGGCTACATGTCTGATACGAAGAGGATCTCAGCCACCTCTATCTATTTTGAGTCCATGCCCTACAAGCTCGACGTAAGTAGAAATGTTTACTCTCCTGTATCCCTCAGCTACCGATAACCATTAGTCACGGGTTTACTGACTCAGGGAAACTTTCCGAGGTAACGGTGACGAGCAGCCGCATGCATGTCAGGGCCTCTACAGTCTCCTCAGATGTCTGATACTGGCCGGTGCAGAGCGGTCCCTGTTCTGCTGGATCCCCTGCAGAATCTCCTGTTACCCAAAACTACTATCAGTAACCTCAGCTGCGTCTGTTTATCATTTTATATCAGTCAGTTTGTGGTAATTGTAGAGTTGTGGTCGTGAAGTGGGAATTGGCCTTTCAAAGCAAGACTGACCTCGCTGATACATTTTCAGTAAGTTACTTTGCGTATATTTTCCGTGCTGCCGTTGCAAACTGAATGTCCATTGGTTCAGTTACTGGACTTGTGTTTTAAAAGTGGACAGGAGGAATAGTAAGCAGAAGAAGTAAGCATACACTTACCACCACACCCCCCCATCATGTACCCCAAACAACTAGCACAACTACTGCTTAAAATAAATACTGGCCCTCTAGTGCTCCTGTAATGTGAGCAGTTTGAATCTGCTTCTTCACTGAGTATCAAATGTCCCTGATGAGATTTGATGTCTGCAGACCCGCAGTTTAAACACTGTATAATACAGTCAGTGGTGGTTAAATTCTTGGTGATATTCTTTATACTTTCTTTGTAAAACAATCGAAAATATTTGAGCAACTGCAGTAATTGAAATAAAAGGAAAAGCAGGGATTCAGTGCCTTGCTCAAAGACACTGTGGCAGTGCAGAAGCTTGAACAAAGGCCTTCTAGTTGAATGGCAGTCATCTTTGCTCACTCTTTAACCCTGCAGCCCCATATGTTGTTTATCAGACACAACATTCAGGCTCTATTTTGCAGCAGTGTGACACCGTCGGTGTAATCTGCACCCCTTTAGCAGCAGGGCCGGGCATTTCTCAAGTTAACACACAGATATGATCAGTGCAGCGTTGTAGTGTAGGTATTCCTGCGGTAGTAGTTGTGTGGTAACGATGGAAGCAGCTGATCAATGATCGATGCCTCCGAGTCCGTGCGTCCACAGCTGCTGATGTATGGCCAGGCAGGACCCCTCTGCGAGAGAGATAATGGGAAATCGACAGGCCGGCCAGCACCACTGGCTCTGTCTTCACAATGAGCACCTTGATGGAGTGAGGGGGCATCCATAGACGTGCTCTGGGGATGGGAGATTATCAGGTTGTCTAAATAAAGCTTTCCCTCCTCCCTTGCTCCCCTCTTCTTCTCACTCTTTTATTGTCTGCGTCTCGTTCAGTCTCGATCCCTCCTGTCTCCGTCGCCGACTTTTCGCCCCTGTCTGGTTCTCGTTTCTGTCCCCCGCATTGTGTCTCCCTGCTCTGACACAGGAGGGGAGGCGAGACTGGCTAGTCAGGCACGAGACCGGCTGGTCATTTGACCGGTTTAGCCCGATTTCATGTGACTCAGATCACAGACCACAGAACAGCTGATTGTAGAACGTGCCACATTAAAAAAAAAAAGCTTATTTATAGCAAGGGGGCAAATAAGCAGCCCTCAGCCAACCTCCAATCTGCTTGACCTCGTGAGACGAGCAGATCTGTGAAAGATAAAATTGGGATAAGTAGGGATACATTACTGCAATTTCTCCATCTTCTTCCTTCATGTACCAGGTCAAAATTTGTCCCTCAGACTAGTGCATTTCCTTTTTAAGGTAAGCTTTATACGAAATCCATTTGATCCTCTGTGCTGATGTTTGCTCTTGATCCTCAGCCGTCTGACAGTTTTTTTTCCTTCCACCCCCACATGTCCCTCTTTTCTTCTTTCTCGACCTTTTTCTTTTACTCTCTTGCCCATATTTTCATCCTTCTTCTTTATTTTCCCTCACCCCCCCCCTTTCTGTCTCCGTCTCTCCAGCCTGCAACAGGACTCATAGACTACGACCAGATGGACCTGACGGCCAGGCTGTTCCGGCCCAAGCTCATCATCGCTGGCACCAGCGCCTATGCCCGCCTCATTGACTACGCCCGCATCAAGAAGGTGCGCAGAGCCCTCTTCCCTTATTAAAAACCCACCCAGCCTTTACTTTACCTTCAGTCTCTCCTTCCTCTACCCTCTCTCTCTCTGATCTGTTGATAACTCTTCTGGCATCAGGAAGGTCAGACCAGTTTTCTCTCCTTATTTAAATCCTAATCAACCTTTACCGCTGAGCCGTCGCACACCTGCTGCCTTGCTGCTGGGTCTGAGGCAGCCAGGATCGCTTTGTATAATTTCTGTCCTGAAGCGAGGACCGCTGTCAGAGCTCGCTGTTGATCATTCATATTCAAACATTAACATTCCCTCTATTTTTACGGTCCTTTACTCTCTCGCTAACTCACACGCACGCTGTCTTCCTCTTTTATCTACTCGACCGAACTCTCTGGCGCCCATGCACAAACTCACACTGACACATACGTACACAGCAGCAACTTTTAACCTCACACCTCACTGCTCTCTTTGACAGTGCACAAGAGGCCCTTTTACTTGTTTTGTGTTACACCCACCCGCTGAATATCCATTCACTCCATGACTGGCTCTCTTTGTTGCAGCGCTCCACTTTAGCCAGCACCATCAGATGGAGTGTCCCGACATTACAGAGCTGTGTGTTTATTAAGCACCATAACCACTTTGCCACTAGGCCTGAAGTGCGGCCATATTTTCCCCCTGGCATCTCTCTGTGGAACTATTCACTGTTTTATGGCAGAGGCTGCCAGGCCGGGCTTCTCTCCAGGTTTTCAGGGTTATGTTACCTAGATTGGAACAGGCTTACTCCTCTTTTTATTTATTAATTTTTTCCCCCCTCTCAAATGTGTTTCCTTATCTGCATTCATCAACTACTGTAACTCACCCCCTTTTGTTCTTTACTCCCTGCAGTAACCCTACCATCTCCCTTGCCTTTTAATCTAATAAACATGTGCTGATCCAGTTTAGATATGAGAGGAAGGGAGATTGTCATGATAATGCATATTAATTGGAGCTCTGAAAAGATTGTTTACTGCTCTGATCGTTCGCCAGTTCGTCATTTGCATGTTAGCGCGCTATTTATTGTTTGTGCCTTTTTCAATAAATGCTGGCATGAAACAACAAGGATTTATTGAATTATGCTGTAATACTTAGGGCCTGTGAAGACTGCTGAAGAGTATAATTACACCAGCCTCATTTTGAAATATCTGCCCTTTGAAAAGATAGGTACTGCTAACTGTGATGTAAAATAAATTATCACATCTTAACCATGAGGAAGGATGTTATTGTGACAAAGGTCATATATCATGCATTTTATACCTCACATTTCAACATATACAACATATCATAATCTGCACAGCACAGTGGGGAGGCTTGTGACACAGGTTGAAGCATTTTGCTGCACAGTGCAAGTGGGAGAGCGATTGAATGTCTGAAACAGACACGTGTTGAATTATTAGAACATACATCTCAGTTCAGGTTTATGATTATTATAGCAGTTGCTTGTGGCCCCCCTCATGTCAAGAATAACGATGTGAATTTTAATGCAACTCGCTCCCAGGTATCAGAAGGTAAATTCACGATTTGCTGAAAAGAGTAGAAAAATTCCACCTTGTATTTAATAGTAATCTTTATTCTGTTTGCCCTCTATCTCCCCCCCCTCTTCTCCCTCAGCTGTGTACCGAGGTGAAGGCCTATTTGCTAGCTGACATGGCCCATATCAGCGGCCTGGTGGCAGGCAAGGCCGTCCCCTCCCCCTTTGAGTATGCAGACCTGGTCACCTCCACCACACACAAGTCCCTCCGAGGAGCCAGGTGAGGTTGTTTTTACCTCTGTCATGCACATGCTGCTTTTGAGGATCCAGGAAGAAAATACAATGCATAAAAAAAAAAAGAAAATCTGTATTAATTGTGTTCTGATCTCACCTGAATCTACCAAATAGATGTGAACTGAGTGAGCAATATGAGATGATGAGTAGAATTGTAAAAGCTAATTTGTCTCCGTAATGAATCGAATGTGGCAAATAGTTTGTAATGTAGCTTGTTAATGCCAGGTTATGTTGACATTATCAAACACATTAAACCCTGAATGAACAATAAAGTTCTTTGTCTGAGGTGCAGGGAGAGAAAGAAGGCAGTACTGAAACACAGAATATCAGCAAGGAGTGGATTTTTGTAACAGGACTGATTTTTAAGACATTGAAAATTATTGGATGCTTCAAAATGTGGGATTCTTAAAATAAGATATCAGGCTTTTTAGTAGTTTAATAGTTTTTTTTTATTGTGAATACCAATTTAGTCTAGTTTTGTATTTAGGAAACCAAATTGAGAAAAGAAGAAAGATACGAGGGCACTTAACCAAAAAGCAGGATCTGATGCAGCAATACCTTATGGTATTTAAGACGAGAGTCAAGAAAGAAACTGGGCTTTGGTTTTGGACAAAGTGAAGGTGGTTAGCATAACTAAGACTTGATGAGTAAAGTCCTCTGTCTCTGTCCTGTCCTGTCCTGTCCTGTCCAGGGCCGGCCTCATCTTCTATCGTAAGGGCGTTCGCTCCGTGGACAAGAAGGGCAAAGAGATCATGTACGACCTCGAGGACAAGATCAACTTCTCCGTCTTCCCGTCCCTGCAGGGCGGACCGCACAACCACGGCATCGCTGGTGTGGCTGTAGCCCTCAAACAGGTCAGTCAAACAAAACCTAATTTCAGAGTAAACATACCTTTACTTACTTTGTCAAGGTTACACTTTATTTTCCTGGTCCACTATTTTGTAATAAGGACTTGATAATTAACTGGTTTGTATGCCTGTTTCTTACAGCTCACATGGACAGTGAACTGACAAACTATTACTGCTGCATTTCTGTTTCTGAAGTGCTGGATAGGCAAAATATATAACATATGAAAATGAAAATGAAGTGCTTAAACAATGCATATTGATACATATTGATTTTTTTTTTCTCACAGCTCTAAAATCTACTGCACAAGAAATGTCATCTCTAGACAGCTGACACTGACAGACATAGACAACTGAGAAGTAGTGACCACTGTTGTTTACCTCAGTCCTCTCTGCCTGTGTGTGTGTGTGTGTGTGTGTGTGTGTGTGTGTGTTCAGGCGCAGTCTCCCATGTTCAGGGAGTATATCGCCCAGGTACTGAAGAACGCCAAGGCTATGTCCACAGCTCTTCTCAGCAAGGGCTACACCCTGGTCTCAGGTAATGAAACTTGGACTTCAATATAACATTTGAATTCCCGAGGAGATCCTGGGTCAGCAAACAGCAGCGAGACACATTGAAAACACAAATCAATAAACAGGAATACGTCCTGTCACAGAATGCAAATTGCACGGTGAAAACAGAAATACATTCAAATTCATGATTTGCAAATAGGCTCATGTCAGTGTATTTGCTCCGCCAGTCAAGCAAAGGAAATCTGCCGAAAGTGGTCACTTTGTGGTTGTGAGAAAGTGCTTGAATTTCTTCAATCTTGTACTGCATTTAATTCCCTAGCCTCAGCTGTTTTTGGATGTATAGAGTTCAGGACAATTCATACCCTGAAAAAAACAGATTTGTTCTGTGCTTACATTGCATTGTGAGTGCGTACAATCTGTTTTTCAGCCCCTTCGTGATGAATAAGAAACTTGTCAATAACAATGTGTCCTTTTCAGCGTTAGCTGGTCATATTAATGGTTAAAGGAAAAGCTAAGGATTTTTAGACTCCGGCTTCGTCTCTGGGACAGAAGAGCTATGTGAATGTTTATGATGCTGAGAATATTATTACATTTGATGTTTTCCTAGCGCATTAAAACTTTACAAGAAAGAAGGAAATAAGCATATTTTAAACTGTAGAAAGCAGATAAATAATTGAGTCCATACAGGCGATTTGTCATTTCCTGTCTGTGTTTTCTTTTGTTCACCTGTTATATATATAGTATATTTTAATAAACAGAACTCCTGTTTAAGGAGACTAGATTGATTGCACTGGTGAATTGATGGCACTTAATTTAACTACCAGGATTAATGACCTTATCGTTTCTAATAGAGATTTTATGATTTGACACATTGAGAGGATGAAGTAAGACACACTATGCTCATTTCTTCCCAGAATGAATTTAAACTTGTAAATATAGGGCATAATCAATTCAAATCAATCAGAGGTGCATTATAAGGGTTGCAAAGCCATTAAGAAGGCCGGAAATGACACACCACTAGAGGCTAAGTCATTAGGGTTCATTGTTTGACTGCATTTTGGGGCAAAGTCTGTATTTTCCATCTGATCAGTTCAATATCCTACCTTCATCCCTCTCAGACCAGGGTCCAGTGAGTCTGATCTAGGTCTTACAAGTGAAGCTGAAGTCTAAAAAAGACTTTCCCTCTCGTCAGAAGTTTCTCCTAAGAATGTTGAATATTTCAGGCGGGACGGACAACCACCTGGTCCTGGTGGACCTGCGGCCTAAAGGCATTGACGGGGCGCGGGCTGAGAGGGTGCTGGAGCTGGTGTCAATTACAGCCAATAAGAACACCTGCCCCGGGGACAAGAGCGCCCTGACTCCGGGTGGCCTCAGGCTAGGTATGACACAGCTTCACATTACACTGCATCTGACTTGTGCATCAGGTTTTTGACACACTTAACCCGCTCCTTGATTCACGTGTGTGATCTGGAACACAGAAAAAAGACAGAAAACATTCCTCTCCTGTCAGAACTGGATTAGGTTTGTGCTTTAAAAAACAAACAATCCCTACTGGCATTCACTTCCTCATTTGGGAATATCGGTGAGCTCTTCACCACTTGCCAGAATTACCTTATATTAAATTAAAAGGTGCGGCATTTTGTCACGTTCATCTTGCACTTAATGCCTGCTTTCTTACTTACTTTCTAAAAATGTAGATCTGCATATGTAAATCGGCCAGCCATCAGTCGAGCCACAAGCGCTGAGCAAATTATGATTAATTAAGTCTGTTTGGTTTAACTCCCTCGTCTTCCAGGAAATCCAAGAGCCACAAATCTACACTTTACCCACATTTAGCTTCTCCTGCAGGCGAGATATGTTTCACCTACAATACTCTGCACTTATTACCTTCTCATTTACTTACTTTCTCAAGATGTCTACTCAAATATTTCAGGGAGCTTTCCACTATCAGTCCAGCCACTAGATTTTGGCATACGTAAAGTGCGATTCTATACTTTTTATTTATTTATTTATTTATTTTTGTTCCTGATCTGGAAAGAAATATAAAAGCACGAGAAACAAATAAATCTGAGTTCGACTTGTAAAAGCAAAAGAAAAGGTTACCATCCATAACTTTGAATGTTAAGTTGCAGTTTTTAGCATCATTTGTTCCAAGGGCTGGTTAAAGAGGCTGCACTGCAGACGCATTTTAAAGAGCATCAG
>OMLF01027540.1:7543-26044 GCA_900302615.1 Holocentrus rufus
GTTGCGACTCGTATTATTTTCACGCGAGCACGTCATCTGTGTAAACGGCCCCTAAGAGTCAAGGCATCAAAACTGGACAGGTCCAATGATTTAAAGAGGCAAGTTTGCAGGTTTTGAACTGGAATGCCTCCACTGAGCATGATTAAATTAGAGAAACTGACAGCCAATCAGGACTGAATATTGTTGTTTTTACCCTTTGAGGACCTAGTTGTCAAATTTGTTCAGTAAATGCCCTTTTAGCTACATTTATTTGCAAAACATTAAGAAATGTATTCCTCACCTGAGCCTTACTACACAAAATAATCATGAAAACTGAATAATATGTGACCGTTAAGCCATCTGCTATGAGAAAAGATTGACAGGGGACGACGTTAACCAAAAGCTACCTCTCCAACTCTTTCAGGCCTCTGCAGAAATTGCACAGTTTGTCATGAAAGCTTTCATGAGTGAGCCGCAGAGAAGAGTGAGGGCATACACTGTGGTGTGAAAGCAGGGTGAACATGTCGAGAGCTGCTTGCTCCCTGTTTCACACCCTGCTGCAGAGCTGTATTTTTTCTCTGATAATAGTCTATACAGCAGGCATTCTACCATGCTAATGATACTGTGTCAGTAATATCTACTTAAGTGCAGCACTGAACTGATGGGCTGTGACGGAAGAACTGCAGCTCTGTTGCCGCCCTGTAAAATGAGGGCGGGGACAGAAATACAATAAAATGTAAATTGCCACAGAACATTAACTGTGCCGAAAACCTGTCTGTGGATAGTGAGGATGCATGCAGCAGTGACCAGACAAACAAGCATCGTCATCAAATCCCCTCTTTGAGGACCAAGGTCTGCAAACCATCTGAACACAATGAACTGGACCACAAAGTGGCCTTGTGGCCACTTGGACAGTAATAGGTCCAGAACCTCACCACAGGTTAAACATGAATCTGACCAGCTTCTAACCAACAAATCCCAAAGTTAGAGCCGCAGTCCCTAAGACACGCTCTGCCTTTGGCTTGGAAAGTGATGTCAGGGCCGTGCAGCAGAGAATAAACTGTTTTGAGTTTTTTCTTGCATTCTCTGCTTTGGCCCGCAGACTGTAACACCCACAAGTCTCCCCTTGGTAAGTATCTTGGTCTTTCCTGTGATATGCAAAAAAATCACATCTGGGTATAGGCTGCAGTTAGGGTTAGGGTTAGGGTAAGTTAAAAAAAACAAGGGAGGAAAGGAACGAAAAAGTAGTGATGGCTGCAATTTTGCGATAATGGAAGAGAAGGGGGCAGCCTTTAAAAAAATAAGCATATAATTAATTTATCCTGTGGTGCGAGATGAGAGAACGCTTGACTGTCCTTGCAAACTTTCCATAAACATCGCCAAGTGCCGAGGGCAGGAAGGTTAGTGCACAGTAGTTAAACAGAATAGTGAGACTATGGTTGAGTGGCACGGTGCCAGGAGGACGTCCGGCTGGTAGTTGATGGGACGGGGGCTGCAGCAGGGGCAGTGACAGACCAGAGGCTTGGAGCTGCTCCAGGATATAGTATGAGGTGCTGGACCTGGTCCAAGCCAGCTGGGGAGCAGCAGAGTCAAGTCCCTCAGTAACCTGGATCTGTGCGGCCTGGCCACACCGCTGACAGATTTATCAACCCGGGCCTGGCTTGGCAGAATGGTCTGCTTTAACTACAAAATATCTACAACTATATCTCACTGCCCCGATTCAGCACACACCCCATTCTGTTTCTATGCAATTATTGCCTTTACTACCTTATCTTTCTTCCTTTCTCTCTGATTTTTTTCTTCTTTTTTTCATTAAATTGTATTTATTTCCATTTTTTCATGTCTCTCATTTACTCAAGCTCCAGAAAACTCCATCTCACAGTCATGTGTGCGTAATTAAAAATTATTCTGCAGTGACTGAACAAAGGGCCATCAATTTCCATGACTGCATGAGTCCATGGCTTGTCTCGTATTCAACTGATGCCTCATGCTGTAGCAAGCTTTCCAATAACAGCAACCATTACTGGCTTTTTAAGCCATCAATATTAAACCAAACCTAATAATAATTGAACTAACTGAAGGCACATTGAGCTACAGTAATATGGTGGAAGAAAACTATATGGGGAGAGATGGCCGGGAGGAGGCAAGGAGTCACGGAGTGTGCCGTGCTGCAGGGGTGAGGTGAGTGCTGAGCGGCACACCTGCCTGGCTGATTAAGCCACGGACAATGAGGCCTCTGTTGCTGCCTGTCCACCTGTCTGCAAACTGGAGGCCCTCTGCTCTATCTGTGCAACCCTGAATTCCTCTCTGCCCTTCCCTAGCCTCGGTCCACTTCAGGGTCTGCTGGATATTGCTATATTTAAGACACAGGCACAGGCACAGAACATGGATATACATACAAGTCTGACATTATCTTGACATCACTCTCTCCTGAGGCCTGCTTGCACATACAGCAACCTCCTGCAGGCGTGACTGTTTCAAACACTCAGGCATGGCATATTAACTCTCCTGTCCAATACTACAAACCTATAAACAACCTGGGCACTATTTATGCTCACTATATGATTTAACCACTTGCTTAATGTTTTGCACTGCTGTAAAACCGTTGATGCTCATGTTATTTCAAATGCTTCCCTTAAACACCTACCATAAATTACCTTGGTATTGATTCAAAAATGTGTTCCTAATGACTTACTTTTCGTTTTCTTTTGCTTCTACCCTGTCCGCTCCACTTCGGCTGCTCTCCTGTTTATTTCCCTAATTTATGCTCTTTCTTTCTCAACGCTGAGCAGCAGCATCCTGCTCTGTTGGGATCCCTTTGGGTGTCTTTTTCCCCGATTTGTGTTTTACGGTATAAGAGTGCAAGAGATTAAGTCATTAAGAGATAAAGATTTAGTGGGAAGAGGAATTAACAGAATCTGTATTTATGTGTGACAAGGGACCATTGGACACTCACCCTCTGCCCGATTACTGATTTTGTGTGTGTGCCGTGTGTGTGTATGTGTGTGTGTGTGTGAGTGAGTGCGTGCATGCACATTTGATTTTGAGTCTGTGGGAGTGTCAGTCTCTTTCTTGCACATGTGAAACACATTGTTGTGGTCATGTAAACAAAACTTCATCTATTCAGAGAGACACAGTGACTAACTATCCCAATATGCTTTGATTTATTTCTGCCTTTAAGAATCCTTCATTGTTTTAAGGATAATTAGCAAATGAATGACAGAGATTAAATAAAGTGCATGAAAGAGTTATCATATTTTCCTGGGAATGGGGGCATAGGGGATTCTCTGGATTTGCTCTGTCCATCAGCCAAAACTAACAAAGACCTCCTTTTCTACTGCAACGCCTTTCTCTATCTTGAATTTATTTCTAACCCATCTTTCTGCCTAAACCCCCCCATATGTCCCCCCTCTGGACCATAGCCTATGTCATATAAAGAATGTACACAGTATCACTGACTGGAATGATGAATGACGTGTACGTGACATGCAACCTTTAGGGGCATCGTCACTCCGCATAATTGGTGGCATTGTTGCTTTTAGGTAATGTAGAATGGAAAATGTCTTTGTGTTTAATATGGACAAAATCTCATATCTCTCCGTATCATAGTTTGCCAATTAACCTCTACTGATTCACTGCCTCATTATACAGAGAGAGAGAGAGAGAGAGAGAGAGAGGCTGTATGTTTTCATGGGCAAAAAAAATTGGTCCCCCATCGACTAAGTACCGTTCAGTTTAAGCACATTTTAAAAGCTTACACAGGCAAGATTTACAGCTCTTGGATAATGATGATTATTTTTCAAAATGTAGCGATAAGCTCGTGGAGAGAACTGCAGAAAAATGGTGGTAATGAGGCCCTTTATTGAACAGATAGCTCGGAGCTCCTCGATCCATAGTTTTCCCTTTCAAGCTTCCAAGGGGGCTTGGACATATATAAACAAAGATAATAGATCTTGTTAAACCTAAATGCGCTTAAGAGACCATAGCAGTTTCCAACGGACTTAACAAAAGCGCAGACATTTTGACCCACGCAAATTTGTCACAAAAAAGATTTGCCACATTTTTCCAAAGCACACTAATGAAAACCTTTGGAGAAAGTGTCTAAGGCAGTATTGTTAAATGCCCACTTTTAAAGCCCTCCCAGCTGTGCTCTGTCCCGCCGCCAACCATATCCATTAGAAATAACCGCAGGGGTTCCAACTGGTATTGTTTTATGTGAATCTAATACCCAATGTTCAGATTATATAGCCTTACATTCCCTTTTTCACCACATACACTGTATCAAAAACCTTTGTGCGGCTGGAAACTTTGTCATGGCCTAAAATTGAAAGCCGGAGTGTTAAAATTGGTGGTTTACCCATATCGAGGATAATCCACTCTGCCGCTATTCTTCTCGTTGTATGTTTTACACCCTTTCACTTCAACAAAGCTGAGCTTACGATACACAAGGGTACAGTGTGCCATCAGTGGGAGAAAATGAGTTACCATCACTATTACTCGTGCCATGTCCAAAAACTATAAAATATAGGTTACTGGCCTGGCACATGGTAAATAAAATAGTCACACAGTGTTACTGGTGATTAGTTTGCAGGGTTGACAAAGAGGTTCCAGTACAGAAAACTGTTAAACTGTTAAATAAAACAGAAAAAAACATTATCACTCATTTATATTTAACCCCTTGCATTTTACCAGCTAGTCCTCAAGATACTGCGTATCCAACCAGCTGACTTTCTGTCTGTTTTATAACCTGAAACCACTTTGAAATCTTCCTGGACATAAAGTTCAGTTCGTCCTTCGCAGCAACAAGAAACAAAGAGGTCAATTTTTCTGGAAGGAGAGTTTATCGAAAACATCCGTTGCACTCCTAGATTATGTTTCTTATTCCGCTGGTACAATTTTCAGAAGAGACAAACAGCCCGACGGGGATTAAGAACATGGATTCAGAGAGGTTCTACGTGGTTTCTGTGGCACTAAATATCACATGAAATTAGCTTCACAGCATTTTCTGAATTGAAAACATATCTTGTAAAACAGATGCTGGAAAAATGTCTGTGATCTACTGTATACGGTTGGGACAACGTTTACTCAGGGGGAAAGTTGACTCCACTGTTTGATACCTCCTTGGCCTCCGAGGCCAAATCAACATATTCCCTCTTGACAAAAAAGGGCTTTTGATACAATATACACATCCATAACTAACCTGGGAAGAAACAGAAGAGAAAGGCCTTGACTGCGCTTTTGCTTGGCTTTGTCAGGCCAGGTTTCATTGAGATAAAGGGGGTGTATGAGCCACGCTGACATTTATGAATGTCTGAGGGCTATATTTAGAAAACACAGAGGAGCCAAGAGAAGCGTGGATGAGAAAGAAGAGACAGGAGAGACGGCCATTATACTCTACCTGCTCCATACACTTCACATCCTAGCAGATCTGTCCAGTAGAGAGCAGACTCTGAGCAGGCCGGCCTGACTGGCCCCAATCCACAGGAGGCAGTACAGACCATAGCCCAGTGGTTTCACAGTAATAGACCAATTACTTCAAGATGTGTCAGAGTGCATGTGTGTGTGTGTGTGTGTGTGTGTAAGAACAGCAACTGTGGTATGTCACCTGCAGTGCTCTCTCGGCTGTTTTCACAGCCACTGTCTCATTACTAGTCCTACAATTAGCCATGATTAAAGTACTGTCACTCCACTCTTTCTGTCTTCCAACACGTCCTCTCCTCCTCCCCCTTAGATGCTCGTTCTGAGCACTAAAGGCACGGGCTTGCAACATAATGAGGTAGTTTATTTTTCTGTGCATGGACATATTTATTCGGTGTGTGTCAAGCACATGGGAATCTCACGGCAGCTATGCTGATTTCATTCCATCAAAGGAAGTAACGCGCGCACACGCACGCACGCACACACACACACACACACACACACACACACACACACACACACACACACATACTGCGGTAAATCTCTCACCTATTAAACTGTAAATACAGATGCAGGGAAAAGAAAAAAAAAGGAAAAGTTGTTTTTAGAAACTAAAGCAAAAATAGATCTAAGATCCATAGTGTGACACCCCCCAATTCTCTGTTTCTCTCTTTTTCTATCACTTTCTCTTGGTCTTTCGCTCTCTGCTGCCAGAGACATTAAGGAATGTATCATTCTGTGTGCTTTGGCAGCAGATCAGCGCTGGCTGGCTGAGTGAAGTGAGTGTGGCTGCAGATGGCTATCAGCCTTATCTGCTGCTAATAAATCTCACAGAGGTCCTTGAAGGATCTTATACTCAGACTAAACTCTCTCCCCTTTAACTTCCACCTATCGCGCCGACCGCATCGTCCCCTCTCCGTCTCCTCTAACCGATTCCGCCTCCCATCTGCTGCAAAGATGGGCACTCCCCAGTATCATCATAGTTGATTGGCTTGCTTACTGTGCCTATATCTGGCCATTAGGAACCTCAGAGAGTCTATCACAGTTTACAACAAAGGGGCTACAATCACATTTCTATAATCACACACAGCACACTGTATAGTCTGTGGTCTATCTTACTTGTTACAGTATGGTGAATCCTGAATCATGAAGTGCTGCATCTCAATCTAAATAATACAAACTGACATGCTGGTATATAAATTCTGCTCTAATCATGGATAGACCGTGATTCTACATACAACAATAAAGCACAAATGCAGTCATACAGACATGATGGATTATAAACAATCATTTTAACATTAGGTTTGTCTCTATTTAGTGTTTTAGCAGCTTTAACACAGTAGAAGGGTTTTTTCGACACAGTCTACAAGATTGTCTTTGCAAACACACTCCCTCGTCTTTCCTTCCTGATATAATATACCTCAGCACTGGCTTTCCCCTCAAGTCATATTTCATATTCTACTGATACTTAAAACACTAAAGACATCCTGACAAATAGACATGATATATTTTTATCAACTCTCCCAGCAATGGATTTAACAGATTTTGTAGCTTTAAGGTGTTCATGTCCAAGGTCTACTGTACAGACCCTGTTCTTTTTAGTTCTTATTATTTTTTAATCAAAAAATTAAACATGCAAGAGCAAATTATTTATCTGAGCTGATCTGTATAAATAGGAATAATCCAGAGTTCATATTTAATACTACTGACCGCCTTGTGAACCCTGCTCCCTGTGGTGTCGCCATCTGTTCGCATGCTTTCTGCAGCTTTTAAACTTCTTTTTAGAGAAGTACAAAGACAGCATGTGTGGGATTTCCTACCCTATTTACTTTGCTGATATTTCATGCGCTTATTGAAATGCTTTGAGTCAGTTTACTCTGATTTCTCTTGGACTAATGGACACATCATAGACCATCTTCCACCCCATCAGACAGAATATCAACTAAACTCCTGGTATAAGTTTTTAGAAACAATAGGACTTGCCGTTTATTTCTTTAACAGTTCTTTGTCCCCCCGTTGTTTCCCCAAATACCTTTAGACTGACTCTGTTCAGTTTTTTAAAAACAAAACAAGATGGGGAAAAATGTTATTGATCCTTCTGTTCTCTCCACCTTAGGGCCATCTCAAAATTACTTTTCATCTCTAAAGGTTGTTTCAAGGCAACTTGGAAGTTTTGGTGAATAACAACATATCTGAAAGATTTCAGTCTGGTTTTTGTTAGCAGCACAGCAGTGAAACCGCCCTTGTCAAGGTTGTAAATGATATCTTAATGAGTGCCGATGCAGAAGAGTGCTCAGTGTTACTGTTGCTTAATCTCAATACAGCATTTGATACTGTAGACCATGATATTTTTACTGATAAACTGAAATTTCAGGGTCTACTCAACTAGTTCTAATCCTGTTTGACTGACAGGAAATTCCTCCCTCATTCTTGCATCCACGCATGAATTTTTATCTCCTCAGAGTCGTTGATTACTTGTGGTGTGCCTCAAGGCTCAACTCTTGGCCCAGTTTTTTTTTACCCCCTGTATACAGTGTGGTTCCTCTGGGTCACATAATTAGGAGGCATGGTATCTCCATTGTTATGCTGATGACACACAGTTGTAGCTCTCAGTCAAGCCAAGTGAATTAAACAAGCTGGATTTTCCAGTTAACAGTTTAACAGATGTTAGGTTCAGGATGTCAGATAATTTTTTATAATTAAGAAAACTGCACTTCTTATCAGTCCGGAGCATCTTTCCAGCCAATTTCAACTCGCTCTTGGTTTGCTAAATCAGCATATTAAACCTGCCTCAAGGAACTTAGAAGCCCAATTTAAAAAGCTTGCTCAGTCACGCCTTTTCCATCAAAGGAAAACTGCAAGTATTGGCTCCATTCTGAATTTCATTAACTCAAAGAGGAATATGCATGCCCTTTATCATCTTGACTTGCAGCAATGCATTATTTACCTGCCTTAACCAAAAAAAAGTTAGAACAGCTCCACTGTGTACAAAATACTTCAGCAAGGCTTTTGACCAAAACCAAGTAATAGGATTATATCTCCAATTTTAGTGAAGTCTCACAGGCTTCCTTTTCATCCTAAAGTTTTAAGGCCTTGCATGGCCTGGCCCCTATTCATCTTCCTGAACTTTTGATCCCTCTTGAGCCTGCAGTAGCCTGAGATTATTAGTCATGACCTTCCTGACTGCTCCTGTTGAACAGCAAAAGGTTACTGGACCTTTGCTGTCAGGACTATTTGACTTTGGAAACAACCTGCCTCAGCAGCTCAGGCTGACCGAATTAGTGTCATCTTTTAAATAGCTTCTTGAAACTTAGTGCCTTTGTAGGGCTTTTACAACCTTTGACTCTTAATCATTGCCACCTTGCCTCCACCTTGCCTTGTTATTTAATTAATGGTTTTGTTTTTAGTCTCATCATCGGGTGTATTTTTTTTTTACTTTAAAGGATTTAAAATGTTATTTAAGTTCTATTTCATCAATGATTTTCCACACTGATCACTCTGTTTTATTGATCTGTCCTTTGACAGGTTTTACCTCTTTTGGGTGTATAGCACTTTGTAACTTTATTTTTTTATTTTTAAGTGTTTAGATGGGAATCCTAAAGTAGCAGATTTGGCAGGGATGTGCAAAGCACAATACATTATAATGATGATAATAATAATAATAATAAAATGTTGCTTCACAATAAGTGTAGATATTTATCTCTGTGCAGAGGGGAAAAAAGTCTATATGCAGATGTACATGAAACATGCAATGAAACTGTGAGGAATCTCGACTGGTTGTATTTTCTATGCCTAAATATGTTTTTTTCTCTGTTAGAAAGGAACAGATGCTATGAATAAAAGCAGATTTCTTGTAAAGAGAAATTCTGAATCCCAGATAGGGTGATGATCAAAGAGTCAACTGACCATCACCTCCTAACTGTAAACTGGGATTTGTCCAGGGGATACACACACTCACAGATGGCATAATCTGCTCTTACACAAGGAGACAGGCAGGGTGGGCCAGATACGTGCCTCTGCCCATTAGTCTTAATCACAAGGAGGAGAAACCGTGGGGAAGAAGACTCACTTTCACCACAACCGCTGAATGTGCTTACACACACTGCTGCAGTCACACCAGAACAATGCCCCTACAATCCAAGCACAACATCTGTTCCAGTCAGCAAGCAAGCTGCAGCCAGAAACATGTTCAAAAACGAAATAGCATAAAAGAAATGGAGTAAAAGAGAAATAAAAGAGAGAGAGACAGATGAAAACGAAAACAAGAGAGTCTGTGTTTCCATTTGATATTCAATGTTTTTTGTGGCACATGGTGCCATTTTCCAAGTGGTTGAGCTCCCACACAGTCCTGAGCTCACAGAGTCCTGATTTTTTTCTCTTAGATGATAAAATCACACTGACATTAAAAGGTGCTAATTGCCAGAAATTCAAGCATTTGAATATTGAAATTAATTGAAAGAGAAACGAAAAACGACATCAGATTTTACTGGAGTGAATATGAATATTTAATAAGGAGACTCTGTGACCTGAGTTTTCTGAGTGTGTGTGTGTGTGTGTGTGTGTGTGTGTGTGTGTGTGTGTGTGTGCTTGTGCACACACACACTTTGGTAATGAAAGTCTTATGCTCTCGTATGCACACAGTGGATGCACATGCAATATTACACAAGAAATTCTCCCGTAAAATCAGTGCTGTGCTCAGCATACAATAAGTGGTACAGATAAAAGGTGCTGAATTCAATACACAAACCATAGCAGTTTTATGTCAGGCAATTATTTTTTGCAGTTGATGATTTATATTGTTTGTTTTTGTTTTGGTAGTGTTGCTAGGGATGTTTGGGGAGACAACTGTCAAGTGGACTATATGTACATCAGACCAGTATAGGGGTTTTTTGTTTTCGTGCTTGTGACATTTTAAGCATTTATGCTGATAATTTTATTGAATGTAGGCCTGAGTCAACTACATCATAGACAGAACTGGATCTGTATCTGGAATCCCAGCCTCAATAGTAATTCCAGAGACGGAGGACCAGAGTGGAGTAGAGGGAGACACAAAACAGAACAACAACAACAACAACAACAAAACACCAGGTTGTGTTGTAGTGGAAATGAACTCAGCTGAACCTAATAAAGACAGGTAGGGGCAAGCATCTAAGAAACACCTCTCATGATATTTTTTTCTTCCATCACCACAGTTTTTGCATTCCAGTCAGAGTTGGATGTAATAAATGTTGATTGCAGTGTCTCAGTTATTACGTTTACATGCACACAAGAAACCAGATTATTATGAGTAACCAGGTTATGGCAGGAAGTGAGGTAATGCATCTGCATGTGTTATATTACTCTGGTTACTCAAAAACCCCTGTATATAATAACTGGGTTTCCCCCTCACACCCAATGTTCCTTGGATTGTCCCCACTGCTGACAGAATTGATATTGATCTTAAAGGCAGCCAGCCTTATACTCGTAAACTTTCTCGCTCACATGGATCATTACTGTTTGTAGATGTAATGTTGTAGAATTTTATTTTGCTTTTAAATGTACAACCCAGACACAAGACAAACAAATCCACACAACCATCACAACAGTAATTCACTCTCAACACCCTGTCCAGATACTGGGTCAATACTAGTTGGCCAGCAGTCGGAAAAAAAACACATTATCTGTAACAGGTAGTGGGATTTTCCAACTATCCAGCTCACCCCTTATAATTTATGTCTAAATAAGCCCTGAATCATAAAAATACAACTGGAAAATTGATAAAATGCCTCGTTCACTTCCAAAACTATTCATACTAGGAAACTTCACTACAAGCGAAAACCCTTAGGTAAAACAAATCTCTCAGACCTAAAACTTGTTTTTCCTAACACCGCGGAGCCCATGACCACTGAAACAATATCTACTCATATAAAACTATGTATTCGATTAAGAGTTCAAGTTGGTATTATAAGAAAATATATGCCATGCACAGATGCAGTGGTGAGAAACAGTACATCTATAGTCAACCAGGTTTAATTTACAAACATGCCGTAACATCATGGCAGCATTTATTTGAAATCGCTGGCATATTAATCTGTGGATAAAATCAAACTGACAGAATAGTGTGTGCATATTAATTTGGAAATATGACCTGCCGTAGGTTCAGCACCTCTGGCTTGCTATGACATACTGTTTAAAATTTTATGCCTCCAAAACCAGGCTGAGTAAGCAAATCCTGCTTGTATGTTTATAGTAATAGTGGAGAGAAGTAACACAGATTTATAGTTTTCTGTCATTTCATTTTTTTCCAGACCGTATTATCGAGTTGCAGAACTGAACGACTAGGCATGTTGATTCCCCTCTCGAAAAATAATGGTAACTTTAAATTGTTTGTGCAATTTTTTTGCCCTACCAAAGCAGAACTGAACAAATACACACCACTGTACTAAGCTATACTGTAGGTTTAGCAACCTAAAGAGCATTATCTCATGCTTGGCAGGCAGTGTTAAAAGTAATTACAAAAGATTAGCCTACCCAAATAGTTTCTTAAGGCAGGCAAAGAAGAGGTTGTTTAAGTCAGGTAAATGTGCCTATAGTGTCAACATATTAACACGTTCCCATTTCTTTCCCTAGTAATCTAATCCTTAACATGTGGAGATGATAACTTCCAATTTTAGGAGCGAAGACACACAAACTATGGACAGTAATATATGCAATCTTAATTAAATAATTTGACTCAACAATTAGTTCTTAGTGCAGGCCTGCCTCCAACTAAAGAAAACATTAACAAACAGGATTTAAAGGACCATCTTTCCTCACCTCAGCAGGCCTCCCTGCTGCCTGATTAAAAGGCCCATCAAACAGAGAAGCTCCACTCACTTACCACTGTAAAACCAAACACACAAGTGCAGAACAGCTTTGCAGAGTATACATTTTCTACTTTTAATCATTAGCTGTACATTGCCAGAACGGGATAAATCTGGCACTGGGTCTGAGTGGGTCTGTAATAAACATTGTGTCCCAAAGAGAGATGACAGTAAAAGGTACAGGATATGCAGTTAACGAACCCTGGCTCTGTTTGAGTGCTGCGGGTATTTTTCCTGTTATTGGCTTGGAAACCAGCTTTATAACAACTTGAGGTGATTCCATCCTAATGGCTCCAAGTGTGTGTCACCGCAGAGCGTGCATATAGAGCAGGCGTGTGTCGCCAAGAGCCTCAAAGTGCACCTCAGGACACATGGCTACTGTTAACGCGCTGGCTGTGAACACAGGGAAGGGCAGCGCTCACTTTGGAGGACGCAGGAAAGACCTTGGACAGTGGGAGAGCTACAAAGGGCTGAGGAGGAATTTCAAGATGTGTAACTGGACTCCTGGCTCTTCATCGTTAGAATTTCTTAGCAATCAGGTGATGTTTATATGAGTCAGGCTAGAGTGAAATTAGGAGGGTAAAGGAGAAGGAGGAAAGAGGAATGCATGCATGTGGAAGAGGGGTGGGGGGCGGTATTCAGACTTCAAAAGCATGACCCGACACACCCACTGCACACACAAACGCACAGATCAATCCAGGTAAACAGGTAACACGGGAGTGATATGTGTGTTTATTTGTGAGGGTTATTGCAAGTGCACACTTGAACCACCTGAGAGATAGCTATGCGATTCCTTGGAGAGAGAGGGAGGCGCTCGCACACCCGTCCCAGTGTGACCTTGCCTAAAGCTCCCCATTCCATACCTTAGACATGATTTCATCTGTTGCATTGCACAAAAAGGCCTCTGGTACTGAGACCTCTGGGAATGGTGGGGCTGACAGTGAAACATGCAGAGAAGAAGAAAGATAAAGAGATACTGCAAATGCAGATGGGGCGAAAAATCTTGACAGAGCGTGCATGAGAATGGATACTGTCCGTGCAAGGGGGCATACATGTTTTAGTCATCTAAAGGCCTTGTGGGGATAATCTCTACCTGCGACAATGGTGCTTTTCATGGCATCTTTCACCCACTGCCCCGACTGACAGAGGGGTCACGCCCTCCCCTTTCAAAGGCCCTTTCGTCTGCAGCGCTCATTATTACCCCTCACTCCCTACAGGGAAGCTTGCTCTTGCCTGCCCAGTAGCTGTTGCCGACCACCATCCCACTGTACCCTCCCACTGACAGGCCTTTCAGCGTACTCATAAAGGATCAGGATCTACGGCATCAACACCACCGTAACAGACTCTACGGTTGGTAGGAGGACACAGGTCTCCACATGCGGTAAAACTTTAGCAGGGGACTGAGAGCCTAGGGTGCAGCTAAGATAATAATCTGTAAGGTCCCGCTAATATCTGAACCCCAAAGTGGAGGGCATAGCGTTCAAGATCAGATGTTCAGAACGCTGTGCTTAAGGGCAAATAAGGTTTTCCAGCGTTGCACTCAGAGGAGAAAACTGACCTTCAGTAACTCTCAAGGCTGATGGAAACATGCAAAAGGTCTCCAGATAGTGAAGAATCTATGGTGAGGGGAAAAACCAAGATGAGAATGTTGCTTTGGAAAATTCGCTCCTGTAACCTGAGATCCTGGGATGGATAGCCATCTGGAAGCTCCCTTTACCTTCTCCTCTCCCTGTTTTTCTGTGGACGTCCGTGCATGTGTGTGTGTGCGAGCGCGGATTTGCAAGTGTGGCGGTGTGACCCAATGTTTTCCATGTGTGCATGAAGGAGCAGACAGGTCATTTTGTTTTGATGGCACTAGATTGATCATCCATGTGCAGGGGCCTGAAAACACTTCTACTTGTGGTGCAAATGCCATGTTTCACCACGAAGCTCTAATATCGACCTAACAGAGGTGGTCGCCACAGAGCATTTGTTTTTGACATTTCATTTTCCATTATTTGTCCCTCCTCTCAAAAACTCACCATAAGTTAATTATAGAGAGTATCCACACCCACTCTGCTTCTGTTTACTATTAAACCCTCAATACTAAGACTGGACAGACTCCAGATCAACCGTTTGATCTGTGAAATTGAGCATAACAAAGGAAAATCCCTTTGAAATAGAAGAGCTGATCAATAGTCTTGTATATCACCAGGGTCCCAAACTGTTTCAAAAAATGTCGCCAGGTCTCTTTATCGACATTTGAAATATTAATCATGCACATAAACAGCCATGGAAGTGTTTGTTTACTGCATTATGGCAAACATAACAAATCTGAAAAGCGACTCTGGGTGAGGACTTTGATGTAAACAGTGGAAAGGAATAGACTTTACATGAGGGAATGAATATGCTGTGAAAATACTGACAGTCGACTCGGGTTTGACTCCTTTATGAATGCAATCTGTTGCCTGCGAGGACAGAATGTGAAGCGTATACAGTGACTGACTCCTCAGCTGGTTTAGACTAAACAAACAACGGCAATCCTGTCAATTCTGCGGTTTAAAGTTAAGGTTTCCATGTTGTTGTAATTACATTCATCATCCACCGATTCCCCAACTAATCCTCAAAATCATTCGCCCCTTTCCTCACACACCCCAAGTGAAAACTTACCCTTCACTATGTGTGCACACTGTCCCATTTTCTCTCTCTCCCTCTCCCTCTCTCTTTTTCTTTCTCTCTCTATCTCTCACACACACACATATACACACACTCCTCCCTTTCTCAAACTCATCCACATGCGGAAGCAGTAGTGAGAACGATGCTGCAGCCGAGGGATCCTGCTCTGTGCGATGTGGAAGCTCGGCTTCTACTGTTTCAGAAAATAAACACTGCGGGACGGTCCCAAAGTAACACACACTGGCCGACAGACAGACTCATAATATTTCCCTCATTTGATGACAGCTGGGAGAGTTTTCCATAGTGATAACAGGGCTGTTTTCACACATTTCAGACACATACAGTCTCCTCTTTGTGAATAGGTGAATACGGAAAACCTGCTTAGACTTTGAGGCCCAAACAGTTTGCACTCCACGGCGCAGCCTCCCCTACTGGATCTTGTTGTGACTAGGGTGCAGTGACTCATTCACTGCATCAGATAGAAAATCTGCTGATTCAACTGAATCAACCTCCTAAGAGAAATAAATAGAATGAATCATTCTGACTTCAGCCTGAATTGATCTGCTCTTTGAAATGATTCATTCACGACTATTTAAAAAAAAACTGTATATTATTTTGATCAGAATGTTATAAAATTGCCACTTTTTTGTCATTTTTTTGTTGATCAAGTAATGTTTAAGTAATTCTGTTATCTTATTTTTTTCACATTTCAGAAGAGAAAGAAGAGTGTTATATTATTGGATGTTTACCGATGATTTGCTAAATCCAATCTCAAATCTCGGTTGACAAGCTCAATTTGAATTCAATTGTTCGAAAAAATGTTTCTTAAGCTGAATTGCCTACTCATGGATCGTAAATCAAATTCAATCAATGCTAAGCTAAAGATTCACACAGAATAACTTATCGGGAACCATTCATCACTCTGTTTTGGATCAGCCTGTAATCCCCCCAAATCTCTCAGTCACTCTCCACTGTTGTTTGTTCTGTTTCAACCAGTTTTGTCCTTAGAAGAACTGCAGACAGGCACGCACACACACATACACACACTTTCATACTGCAACACAGACAACATACAGATGTAAACTAATACACATATGACACACACACACATACACACACACACACACACACACGCACATATATACACACATTTGAGCACATACAGCCTGTGTAGTTGTGAGAACACACAGCGGCCTGACACAGCAGCCATTAATAATCCCAAGAATAACACAGGCCGGCCTCCACTGGCTTCCTCTCATAGACCAGGGCTCTGATACTGCATATACACACATAGCGCTCACACACGGATTTCATAATACACAGAGACCATTCACAACCACAGACGCGTGATACCTCTCTGTATGCACATTCAGGAATGGGGTGAGAAGTCATTGCCTCCCAACTCTCATTCGCGCACTCTGCCAAATAACATTATGCTGAATTTTCTCCCCTGATACAGACACATGCATGAACAATAACACCTAAACAAATAGAAAAAAACACACAAAACATGGTATTAAACCCCCCATATACTCTTTCTTTCCCACGCAGAAGCTGCCTGACATGGGACCATCAATGTCGGAGCTGATCAAATGGTTTGCCTACACCGGCTGCAGAAGTAATATGTAAGGACCCCTGGGGTGCAACATATATCCTGTGCGTTCCACAAGCCCCTGTCCCAGCAGGTTTGGAGCAGGTGGGACGGCAGCGCTGCATACACCTGAATGAGCTCATTACTCCTTGCCTGACAGGGGCAGCAGAACTATTACCGCATTAGGAGACACCTGAGAGAGCATACATACATGCATATGCACACGTATACACACACGCTAACAGTCCTGAGTTCACATGAATACGCACAATTAACACGTTACCTGACATTATCAGTTAAAACACACCATGCAGTGGGCTATACATGTGGTTTTGAAAGAGGGACGGCTATTCAGTGTCATTCAGTAATGCATCAGCATGTTGTACAAGGTAAGCCCATGCATGCACTTACAAGACAACTCCAATCTGATTGGTGTTTTTGCTCATTTCCTGTACTCCCTTTCGTTTTTGCATCACTGCAGATTGCTTTCCATTGCTTTAACATGTTAAGAGATCAAGGGAAATAGTTTTTGACAAACACTGTCTACATGCTATGAGTTTAGTCCTAGCAAAGAACAGGCCAGCAATTTAAAGATGTAATTTCGTCAAATCAAGCTTTAAATTCCTTTTAATTTCACAGACTACAGCGGGAGTGTTTTGCTTTGGTTTGTATGTATAGCCTGGATGGTTTGTTATCCACCACATTCCCAGTTCGATTCTTGGCTCAGCCGGGAATCGAACCAGAAAAAACATTCCAATTACTAGACGACCCGCTCTACCTCCCGAGCTGCCCACATTCCCCAGAGGGCAAGATAAGGAAAAGATAACCGCAGCCTGTCACTCAGGGCAAAAAAAAATAAATTATACTGGCCATGTGCACAGACGCTAGGAGAGGAAACAGGAGGCAGTTGGTGATCAGCAACAGGCGAGTGCTATTATAGCATGACTGCAGTCTAAACTGGTATCATGTATGCCACTCAAGCATTGCAGAGCTTCAGCGAAGACAAATCAGACAGATGAAAGACCGATGTCTCTGTAAAGCAATGCGTGCTGAGAATGCACAACCACACGCTCTTAATGGCACCGCAGTGACATCATGCAATGCCTGTTCGTCCACCAAGATGGCAGCCCGGCGCACTGACATGGTTGAGGAAAGCCCTTATTGTGGGATGAAATGCACGGTCTCGGCTTAAAGAGAAAGGTTTGCCACAACTGATTAACCTCACATTGAGCTGTGGAGGCCTGATGAAGTCATACATATTAAACCTCCATTTTGCTTCCATTTAAAACACTTTCACTGCAGTACACAAGTCATTAATCACAACCACGCTGGTGCTGCCCTGCAGGCTAATATGGGGATGCGGCCACACACACATGTACAGAGCTGTATGCATGCACACGAATGTGCAACAGCAAACACAAAGAGTATATTTGTTCTCATTTCCTCTTTTTCTCTTTCTCATTCTCATGCAGAAACATACACTGACATGCACACACACACACACATACACACACACACATCTGCGAAGCAACGCGCGTCAGTCAGCAAAGCCAAATGGGTTTAAACAAAAGCAGCGATAAAGCCTCCTCATTCTGTTCAGCTTCAGACAGCAACACAGCCACTCTGATGAGAGCGAAGCCTCAGAGCCCAACATAATCACTGACGCCTGACGCTGTCTAATCACTTTCTACCCAAGCATGGAGAAGTACTGCGAGGGCAGACAGACACAGCAATATTTACACAGAAAAAAGTCAGACAGAACCCAAAAAAAAGACACATGAGAAAAGAGGAGAGGAAAATAAGAGTAAAAAAGCGAGCGAGATGATGACACCAAAAACCAAGAGCTTTCAAGCAAGTGAGTGTGAAAGGAAGAAAGCTGCAGTGTGTTCCAGAGGGGAGCTATGGATATTATGTAGGAACAAATCTCCGCTGCTCAATGAGGGCTGGGAGTGTAATGTGGTTGAAGCTGGCGGCCGGTGCCCAGCAGCCTGTTGAGTATATGGAAAACAGCGAGAC
>OMLF01027545.1:0-17971 GCA_900302615.1 Holocentrus rufus
AAGGAACATGACAAACAGCTGTTCTTTAAATTTTGTTAAAGTGTTTTAGGATCTATTTTCTCTTTTAATCAGTGCCAGTAAAGAACATGATGAATCTAATCATGAGCACATGAACTTTCATTAGGATTCGGTGCTAAACATTGGGTGGGCTATTATTAAGTCTGTCTATCTCCTTGAATCTCCTTGTCAAAGTAATCACGCTGCTTGACCATAAAAGTACAATAACCTCTCTGTGGCCCAACTTCGGGGATGAGAGCGAATGTCACACTGGGGAACGTATGGAATCTTTCATGAAAAATATGCAAAGTGGAAAATTAGTCTCTCCTTTTACTGAGAAGACCATTTCAGTCTCTGTGACATCCAATGTGTCCTTTACCTCAGTTCAATTTGCATTGAAATTTCTCACAGTACAGTAGGGGTGGTTCATAATTACTGACTGTTTTGAAATATGCACACCTATCATCAGTGTCTTTATTACTGACATTGGAACATAGATCTCTAAATTCATCTTAATCAGTTTGTAACATTGGGGCTAATCTATGGTGCTAAGCACTCATTGCACGCCTCGTTGTTTCATGCATCTTAAGCATCTGGATTATATCTGATTATGGTTTATCCTCATAGAAACACCTGTGTAAATGAAACTCAAGACACATATAAGAGATGAAAATCTCATGGAGGTTCAATATGCATTTGAGACAAAGTATAACATCATGCAAAACAGACGCTTTTCAAAATTACTAATCAATTGCAGGTCATTGAAAGCACCAAGAACGATCCACTCACTCTACTACCTTGGAAGCGGTTTGCTCTCTAAGGGGTGGAAAAAAACAGGAAGTGAACCGGAAGTGGGTGGCCTTTTTTTTTTGTTAGAATAGCAATTGGAGTTCAATTTGGCTGACTGGAGATGCATGAAATGACCAGGTGTAAATGGGGCCAGAGATCACCTGTCAATCAAACAGTGTAATGTGTTCCTGTTGATGGAGTATGAGTTTCTGTAGGTGGCGCTCTTTTTTTTATCTTTTCAGGCAAAGATGGCTGTCACCGCTCATGCTAACTACATAGCTCTTCTTCCTCTGTTTATTCCAAACACACCAGAAACAAAACCCATCACTTCCTGTGCAGCAGAGAATTTATTTTTCTAAGAAACAGCTACCAGGCAGGGTTTAGAGCACCAAATGGAAAAGATTTCATTACCTGTATATAGGTTGAATCTTTAATGTGATATATCAGTTGTCATAGATGGTAGAAAAATTATGTTCAAATGTAGCTGATTATTACTTTAAGGTTTTTCCACAATCAGATAATTCCCAGTTTGCTTTCATTTAGATTCTGAGATGGTTTCCCGTTCGAGCCCAGTCTGCAGCACCAGCTGTATGAGGCTGAACCACATTGTACAACAAAGCAGAGCAGCAGTGTCAGTAGGAGTCCAGCAGCCTTTGTTGTCCTACAGTACATTTCACACATGAGCTGCCAGTCTAGAGGTGAAGCACACATAATCCACGGACAGATTTCTGAATAACTGCATGTATAATGAGCCTGATCCAGCTAAATCCATTATTTCCCACCACCCATGCGTACAGCTCTTTTAATCTGAGTAACTACTGTGTTGGCTGTGCAGTACAATGTCACGCAAATGGCTGCGATTCAGTGTTGAAGATTCACCTTTATGAAGTGCTCTGATAATCCAACTTGTTGGGCACAAAATCAAATGTTTTCAACATTTTAAATTCCAGTGTCTGACCTTCATCTGCTAGAAGGTCACCTATTACATATATTGGACATGTAGAACAACTCCCTCTTGAAGCATCTTCATGATGAAGATCTATGCTTGCATTTCATTCAGGATATGCTAAAATCTACAATATAAAAATATATACTATATATCCTATATGTCCAAATGTAAGATCACATTATAGGTTGGTTTTGCTGTCTAAAATGCCTAAAATGAAATTAGATTTTTTGCATGTTGCAAATTTATTTATTGCGATGATAACTGATGGAATTTGGAAATCCACTAATCCTGGCAAAAAAAAAAAACATTTTGGGAGACTATGATCCAGGTAGTGTCATTTCCTATATTCTGCAGTATATTATACTGAAACAAAAGGCAAATGCCCTCAAAGTGACTCTTCTCCAACATGCAAAATCACATGTGTTAATCTTATTGGCCCTTCACCTGCCTACATAATGATACACAGCCAGAGAAGTGCCTCTGAAAATACTAAAATACCCACACAAATTTGAATAATGTCAAATTTCAAAAACCACATATATAAAGTTTGTGAAGCACCCAAAGTTCTGCGTCTCTGGGGGATAACGCTGGGAATGACACCCGAGTTTGCCTAAAAATGAACACGGAGGTGAGATCAGGAGAGCAAGTGGGATGAGACTGCAAACAAGATGAAATTGCACTTGTTTGCTCTCATTCTTAATTAAGTGCTTTCTTTGTTTTTCCTTCCCTACAATCTTTGAGCCTGTTCAGGATTTTGACAGGGCTGATTATGTAGCATGAAGAACCGGAGCAGATGCTCTGTTGCAGAGATGTCCATTGACAATTATTGCCATTCTTCATAGCTCATTTCCCATAGAGCGACGAGAGAAATTGCATGCTGGCTCCGTGTTATTAATAGCGCTGCTTCGTATGGAAATGAGACAGTAATTTAACCAGAATGCACAGTTTTTATTCTGGCTTGATTGTCAAATGAGCTATGGCGTTGTTGAAAATTTATCTTCCTCCTATTAGTTATGAGATTAATGTATTTCTACCACATTCTTCCATGTTTTTCACTCAGATTAGACTGATTGAAGAGAGTAGATCAGGTGTGATCATTTGTCCATTATTCATTCACGTGCATTTCAATAGTCAGGTTTGCCTGTTTATTCAGCACCAAAAAGACATGTGAATACCATTAAGGAGGAAGAGATGACATACACCAGACATCCAAACCCATCTGAGCCGCAGTTTTTATGGCATATAGCGACTATCCTGTCTAAACAGCAGAAAACCATTACATCCAGTCAGCCACACTGTCGAGAACAACATACCCTCTGTCATGTCAGAACGGAGGATGATTGGGTGTGAGAGTTGAGGGAAAAATAAGATGTTATGACTCGGTAGCGAAGCAGGTGTACGTCTCATTTCTCAAGCAGGGAAGCTGATGATAACCTGTCGTTCTTCTGGTCTGCTACACCTGTATGCTGACTGACTGCTGGGACCAGCTTCTTCCTGACAAGCTCCTGTCTTCTCCGCCCTTTCATCTCCACGCTCCACAAAAGAGAGTTTAGAAGTCTTTTATCTGTGCCTGGGGCTACGGTTCCCTCTCTACCAAAAGAGAAATTCAACCAATTAAGCCTGTCGTGCTAAGACAATGCTTTGAGTAGCATGAATCATGCATCACGGGCGCACAGGAAGGGCTCTAAATGTTTCTCACTGTTTCAGTCTACATAATTGGCAAGCCCCTATTGAGACGCCAAAAAGTTAAATAATTAAAAGTTAACATAACCTGTTGTTTTACTGTATGTAAAAGCTGTTTCCCAGTCTTACACTGGCCTTGGTAACCTCACACATCCTGTTTGAAATAATGTAAGGACTTTATATTGTGCTCAGAACTTTTAAAGTTGCAAGTTGGACTTCCAACCTTTTCGTTTTAATGCTTTTACACAGAAAAACATCAATTCAGATGACATTTATGAGTATTTATGAGGCTATTTCGGGTAAAAATCAGGTAAAATTAAATCAACCAAACTAAAAGACAGCCCATCAAATTTTTTTTCAAATGGACAACAACGTCTGTTACTTTGAAGTGAATTACTTAAATTTAGTTAGAAATACATTGAAAGCCAGAATAACCATCTGTCTCTTCTGTTTTGTGAAGTTTTGCTTTGGTTTTGCCAGCAGACAAACCAGTTCACGTGTCTGTCACCTTGCCCAGTTTTAATTGGTTCACTTATGTCTAGGATGTCCTCTGAGAAATACTAAAATGAAAATATGATTATGAGGCTCAGAAAAGGGGGTGGGACAAATGGACATTTTTGAAATGCGGGTAGGAAATGTGCCAACCAGTCCTAATTGTTGCTAAACCCATGAGCCAAAGGACATGAATGGAACAAGAGGAGATAAAATATAACACTGCTAAGTTCAACCCAACAATGTTATGACATTTTGTATTTATCATTTCCAGTGTACTGGGAAGATTGCCTGTCAACAACCACACCCAACATCAGAATTTAATGTTGGCAATTCCAGTGAATCTATGGCTTCTATGGGAAATGGACTCTCTACTCTTTTGTAACACAACTCTGTGATTTAGGCTGATCTGATGTGTGTATTTTTATACAAAAAAAAATAAAAAATGAAAAATTCTTGCCTAGAGCAGCTTTAACCATCTACAATTATTCCTCTTGAGAGTGGCACATGAAATGCACTGAACTCCCTCTACCCCACTCTTTCTCTGTCTTTTATTCAGGCCGTGTCCATTGTATTTGCAGAGCGCATAGCAGTGCTTTGAAGAAATGCCCAGCATGGATGCATTACTGAGAGACTGGTCAGTGAGCAATTGCTGATCCCGGGGAGTGATAAAGAGAGCTGGGCTGTCTGCAACCTGAAAAAGGAGGTTGGAGAGAGTCACACAGCACATAGAGCAGGAAGGTCACCAGCTGCCAAAGAAGGGCCAAACCGTCTCCAGAAATGTCCTCACCTTCCTCTATTTACAGACACTAAGGACACTGGGAGGTGGCGGTAGTGGAGGAGGAGGGGATTACGGGGACAGAGGAAGTGAGTGAGGGCAGGGAGAAGCCAAACTGCAGTCTGTCGCACCTGAATACTTGGCTACACACCCTTTAGACCGTGTTGTTAGTTTAACAACGCAGGGAGGCTGACAACCGAGTCAGAATATATAAAACACCCATTAGGAATCATGACACACTGATCTTGGCCTTTGCGTGTGAACAGCGTGAGTGGATTGATTTGGAGATATGCAAACGCGATAATCCGCCGGACATCTTCACTATCTCCACCTTTGCATATGGTCATTTTAAGGACATGCTTATCTCTGGCACCAGAATTTACCACGGCGCATAGATTTACTCCCCACACTACGAGCAGCGCCCTATACATTTGCATTTGTTTAGGCGATGCTCACCTAAAAGTCACGTTTCTTGGACGGACATTTTCACATCAGTATGTGCTCAGGGTGTTTGAAAAAAAGCTCACAAGAATCCAAACAGGCCTTAAGAATGTTTGTCAAATGATCGCCCAGAAATCATTATGTTCACAAGGGTTTAACATTCATTATTTCTACTGTTTCCAGTCCTCTGTCACCTCATGACAGACAACTGGATCTGACTGCAGATCTTAGCCCTGGTTCTAGCCACCAGATTTTCAACAGTGCTTAGCCACTTATTTATCTGCAGGTTTCCCCCAATCACATTTCTAGGCAGGTGCATGGCTGCCCTCCACAAATTACGTCCAGGATAATTTCATATTGATTAATGCAGATGCGTTCCTCTTGGCTCTCATACCCTACCTGGAGTCTATTTGGTATAAATTACTGAAGCCATTTTGCTGCACAAAGCCAGCCCTCTCCAATAAGGTGCTGGCTCATGTGTCGACTGGGGCCCCCAAACTACCCCTCTGCCTGCAGGAACCACTAAAGCTTTTAATTGCCTTCTGTGCAAATGGTCCTTATGCACTTGATAAAGTATCTGGAAAGTCAGGCACGGGCTGGTAGAGGCTTAGGGGAGAGTCTGGGCACTTACAATTTGTGTGTGTGCAGTAGATAGAAAGTGTGTGTGTGTGAGAGAGAGAGGGATAGAGAGAGATATGAGCATATAGATAGTGAAACTTGGTGTTGGTTGGCCAGTGATTCCTTTCCATGATATTACAACCTTTATGAGTATGGTGTTAAAGTTACCCTTTATGGGCACAGTCACCACTCAGCAAAATACTTGAATAGCGCAGCCAGCCGCCCACAGGATTATTTCCTCCTGTGTACATTCGCTACAGTAGAGTGGCCGATAACCCTGGGTAAAGCGATAAACAATCAAAGTGCGGCTTCAGTGGAAATGATTGCACTCGGTACCCTGCCCTAGAGATGGGGGCCATTATTAACGTAGGGCCTGTCCTGACAATGCTATTTTCTGGAAGGTAATTGCAGATTCAGATCTCTGAGAGGGCCTGACTGGGAGTAAATGCCACCTCTTTAATTATGGTCTCCTCCACGTCTCCTCTATTGAGCCGCGGAGATGTCTATCGCTCCACGGGATCCTGGGGAAAATGACTCTAATGGGAAATGACCAGTGTCTGGGAAGCCGGCTCAGATTAGAAGCGACGTCTCTAATTGATGGCTAAAGAAATCCCTGGACGGATGACTGGGAAAAGTCACTTTGGAGCAAATGTAATTGGAGTGATTGGAGTTCTAACAAGAATCAGTGGATAATCTCTCCTGATGTGAGCTCGCGCTACCGCCGACAACAAGCTCGCCGAGAAACGGTATCGAAACACAGCGTGGTTCAACGTAGCAGATCAGGAGTTCAGAGTTGTGATAGTGAGGAAAGAGGTATTATAACCCCCCCTCCAACATCCCGCTCCTATTAACCACCGCTTCATACTGTACCGTGTCAAGGTGACATACAATATTTCAAAGTTTTCTAGGACAGAGGACAAATACTGTAAAAGAGGTTGCAATGACATTTCCCTCTGACATTCCCCTTTTCGTGTTTACTGTTCAAGGTGACATGCTATACCCGTAAGATCCAGCACACATGATAGATAGACCATTATGAAGGGCTCCACAAAAATCTTTTGTTCATTGACAACAACATAGCAGGCATTTATTCCAGTCTGAGTCCTATTCAAGACCAGTATCAAAATAGGTGATGGTACCTCTCTTCAAATGTTAAAATAAGCTTAAGGGGCCACTTAAAGGCAAAATCCATCCTAAAGGCATCATTAAAATCCGCCACTGGCAAAGTATTTTGCATTTCTGAGTCTAATCTTCTCGTCTGGTAAAGTATTTTTGTTATTCCCGCGGACATCCAGTCAAAGCTGAACAACAGGAGATATTTCTAACAATGTCTGTCACTCAGAATCAAAAACAAAGGGCTCCTTTCTAGAATTAAGAAATCATACTGGGAGAAATCCATCATCCAGACTCATGTGAAAGCACAACGGGTCACAAATTAGATATGCATATAGGTTTTTAACACAGATATGGAAACCCCTTTTCCAAGAACTACAGTGAAACTAACTGACAAAACATTGCTTTTACACGTTTTGTTTATTGATATATTTTTTTAAACTCAGCAGTTGGAATTAAACCATGTTGAGAGTGTTATTTCCTGCACAGTGGTGTGCCTTTACAAATTGCATACAAGACATAGAAATGATTGGCTGGTGGAGCCAAAATAGAGCCACACATAAAAAAATGAAGCAGTAATTCCTCTTTACGAATAGGAAAAATACATTATTATCATTAAATAAATTCAACCTGTAACTTTCATGAGTTTCATGAAACAGATAGCAAACAAACTTCAGCACTCTGCTTCTTGTAAGCTACACTGACATTTTAATATTGTTTGTAGCGTTTAAGTCACCTGGGACTTTCATTAGTTTTATGAATAATGCTAATTGTGTTTTTAGTAACGAGCGTTGTCATGATTAGACAAACTGTAATGCGTAAACTAGCTATCACTGCAAAAACTCAACATAATTTAGTCTCATATTCAGAATTTTAAGACTGAATATGAGACTCAATGACTTGTTAAATTTGATATTTTTTGCAGTGTAGTTAGCTAGTCAAGTTCACATCCTCTTGACCCTGTTGAGATTGTCAAATGGCATTGTGGGAAATGTTGGAAATCACTAACTGAGGAAAATGAGTAAATTACAGCTCCTCATCCCAAAATATGAATTAATAGTATGGAACAGTGTAAGAAAATGTAAGGGGGGATTATTTCCTTTAAGGACGAACACAGATGTTGATCTATCTGCAGGAGCAACATACTTTACCACTCAACATCCCTCTAATTAATGCATGTAAGCCTGAGGACCATACATACACATTTTCACAAGTGAAAACATTTAAATTGTTTGTTGTGGCAAGTGGAACCAAATATCACTAAGATTACTCATTTTAAATAATTTTAGATCAGCTGAAGAGGAGCCAGAGGAGTCCAGCACCTTAAAAAAGTGGCCTTTAGACTGGACTTGAGTGCTGCAGCTCTCCTACACAGCGGGCGTGTATTTATCATCCAGAAGAGCTCCAGTTGCGACAGAGTTGATGGACCATTTCATCATTCCAGGAAACAATGAATAGCCCTGTTTCTGCATAATTGGTTTGGCTTCTTAATGACATCGTTTGAACTCATTAACAACTTCAAAGTGCCTTTTTTATATTAGTATTATTTCTTTTTATTAAACACGGAGTTATATCTGCAGCCGCACCTTGAGCAGCAACACAGCCGAGTCACTAGACCTTTAAGACGGCCTGTCTGCTGCCGTTTTGTGGATGTTCACCAGCTCTTGAATCCATCACGGCGTTCTGTCAGTGGTAACAAATTTGCTGCTCTTTTCCGACTGTCCGGTCATTAGTTGACATTCTGGTGCGGGGCAACAGGATCTCTGAGGTTCTCCAACTGGTGCAAAATGGTGCAATGACAAAATAATAACAACATCTGTCTTGTGTCCAGCGGTATTGACATAACATTACAGGTACCAAATTGTTTGTGTTGTGAAGTGTGTCTCGGAGATACCTCAAATCTTACGAGTCCTGAAGCTCAAAGAGTTGATGCTTGATGCTTGGCTGAAAGACAAATGAGTAATGGCAGAGCAGGATTAGGCAGAGGAGATGCATCCTGGGAGTAAAATGTTGTGGTGTGGATTAGCATAGGTACATAAATCCAGGTGAGAGTTTATGAGACTGTGTGTGTGATACTCTGTGGAGTGGCTTCCCTCTGAAATGCCTTTTCCCAGCAAAAATGTTTACTCTGATATTAGGCTGGCTTTAAATCTGCACTTGGCGAGATTTTTATGTAAAAATCCAGCTTTCTTTATCAGCGTAAATCACAAAGTGGAGCCACAATGGAGAAGAGAATCTCATCTGGAGTTAGACCGCTGTATCAGTTTACCAATGTAGTGGGATGATATCTGACTGTTTCTAAAGTTTGGATATCAGCGTGTCCATGCAGTCTTTCTCTGATATGAAAGATTTTTGTTTTGTTTTGTGTTAAGATTTTTTTTGACAGTATCTCTGTCATCTTTCTATTTTACATTTGTTGCTGTTTTTTTTTTGTTTTTACCTGAGCAAAGAAAAAAAAAACCTGTACTGAAGTTGATCTGAATGGATTTTTTTCAAAGTGCAGGCCCTCTTTATTCAACTACTTAATTTGTTTATTCAAACATTTAATTAAATACATTTCACAGTTTTCTTGTTTATTGTTTGCAATGTAATTTTCAAATTCAAAAATGTTTATTGGTACAAAATAGAGTTTATAAGCAGATTCAGTTACAAAAAATATCAGACTCAGTATTGGTTTAAAAAAACAAAAATATTGGTAAAAGTCTGGTCTCATCTGTGGTAAAGAGGCTGCTGTAGATTCACCCTGTTTACCCAAATTAAATTCTGGTGTCAGTGAGGTCACCGGTGGGAAATCTTCTCCACACAGGAAGCAATGAATTCAAACTTCACAGTGAAACACAAACAGCTGTGATTTTGGTATTCTTTTATGTACGGTATCATTGACTGTGCTTGTGTGCAGTTTACTGACATCACACAATTTACATGTTGAGGTTATTATTTATTTATTTTTTGGCTATAATGTGCAAAGTCGCCTGGTTGCCACTGTCAGTCAGTGGAAACTGACCCTCATTGCAAAGGCTATATTCAATTCCGATACTGAAATAATGTGAACCTTGCTTCTTAAATATATCTTTTGAAATTATACTCATTTCTACTGGCTCTCAAAGGTCAGCATTCACCTTTTATTCAATAAGTATTTACTGACCTTGTCACCTACTTTGTATAGTGTGTGGACGAATGAATTAAGATTCAAGGGCCCCAGTAATGGAAAAGTGTTTTAATTTCCCCCTGACATTAAGATGTTGTGCCTCATAGGCATTTGGTGGCACATTACTCGGCGGCTGCTCCCTGGCTCCGCCGGTGCCCCCCATGTTCCACTTAAACACTTCAATCACAGCAAAAGATCAAAGGAGCTGTTAAACTAATCAAGTGGAGACACAAGAGATGAAACTCCCCGTGTATTCAGTGTTTTTCCTATTAGCACCTCTCTCTCTCTCTCTCTCTCTCTCTCCCTCTCTCTCTCTCTCTCTGCCTCCCATAACCCTATTAATGCAACAGTGTAAATTCAAAGCGGAGGTTTGCCGGCTCAATTGTCTGCAACTTATACAGAGCAAACAATGATCCTAAACAAATGGCCGTGTATTGTATATGAGCCGCATTATTGAACAAGGAGAGGGAATCATCTCAGGGACTCTTCTCCCTCTGAACCATGGGAAACTGCAATTTCAACATCATCCCCTGCACTTAACATGTATAGTATAGTACCTGTATATTATATTACCACACGTGCTTATCGCCATATCGGTGACAGCTCCATTAAAATGAAATGGGTTTAGCTCCTTGCAAGCAGCAAGTGGAGTTGCTTATATCTGCAATTGTGTCCACTCAAAAAATGCAATTTTTTCTTTAGTGTCATTGAATTTAATGACACAAACAAAGCCATAGTCATCAGTGTGAAACGCCAAAAATGAATAGAAAAAAGTGTCTGATGGTAACGCATTAATAAAATTCTTATCTCTTCACAGACATCAAGTTAGAAGAAGTAGTGTAAGATTTCCTCCGTAAAGCAACTCAGGGAGACGAGACCCAAACTGAATCTGAAGCCGAATGGTTTCATATTAAAACACTTTGAGGTTGAAGGACAGGCTATGGCGGTCCTTAAATGTCCATACTTCAGCTTAATAACACCCCAATATAGAGCCTCTGCCTCTTTTCACTGGATGTGAAAAAGCTGCCATATTGGATAATAACTTGTTACCAAGCAACTCCAATAGAGGTACATTTTAGACAAAAGGTCACAGGGTGAGGTACCTTTCATTTTCTCCAAGAAGAAAACAATCTCACAGATCTAACACATCTCATTCGCTATTAATAAGAAAAGTTTGGCGGAGGTTTTTAAGGGAGGGCGGATGTCTGAAAACAATGAAAAATAGACCACCAGTGGTACTCTTAATAAGGAGAATATAAAAATAGCAGGTTGTGGTTCATTCATCCTCATGAACTCCTGACTGGGCCAATACACACGAGCAAGGATGGACGTGTTATGCTACATTTAGCAAAGCAATAGATATGCTTTGCTGTCATCAGTCATGCTGTAGGTCGTTGCTCTTGTGCACAGAAGCACATGATGACGTCTTTAAACATTTGTACTTCTTATGAGAGCTTCATCAAGCCCTGATTTATCTTTTGTTACAAGTGTGACCTATATACTGGTATCGTGTGACAATGCAACAATTCATTTCGGTTTAATGCCGAAATGTAATGTACTGGAAAAAAGGTTAATTTGACAGGTCTTTACATCTCAGTTACTAATTAATTGGGTTCCTTTATGAGCCTAAATAAAGCAAACAGTCGGCAAACATATGCATCGCAGAAATAAACATGGACAGCAGAACTGAAATGAAGCAATTAATGGTGAGAGACAGAGCTCATTAGTTTAATGAGAAAATTACAAAATAGAATTGTGCTCAGGGTGGTTATATGCTGTTGTGCTTTTTTTTTTAAAATGTTGATAAATGTGTCTGCTTGAATAATGGACCTAAATTTCCCCTTTGTGTTTATTGGTAGGTGTCTTAAACATTGCAATCATAATTACAATATTTGTTCTTTTATTTAATGGAGCTCCATTTCAGTTCGTTCAAGAAACATTTTGAAACAATTGCGATAACTAAGTATTGAATTCAGAGCTTTCGCCGAAGCACTTTTCTTTCAGGACACAAATATCTGATAGCATTGACTTCCATTCCGCAGCCGGAGGAGACTAAGCGCCACAATTAAAAGCAAAGAAGCAGGCAGAAGCAGGAGAAGTTTCGATCTGATTACAGGGGAAGGAGGTAGCCACTGACAAGGCACATAAACTCTTTGGAGCCCTGCTTTGACTCTCCTTCTGCCAGTCCTTTCACAAGGAAGTTAATGATGCTGGCAACAAGATGAATCACCTCAGACAGCACACAGAGCAGCTCTGACAACTGAGCACCGGCGAGTCTGACACCTGCAAGTACCAGAAGAAAGACTAATAGTCATGTCATCTGCTACCTGTAGGAGTTGAGCTATGTCTGTCTGTGCTGAAAGAAACTCTCGTCGTATGAGGTGGAAAACAGCCTGAGAGATGTGGCTGGCTGGACTTCAATACATTCAAGTCACCAGGAACGACGGGAAGCGGACTGCTCAGTGACCTTGGTGGAGGATTTCAAAAAGCAAGTCTATGAGAAGTATCTGTGTTGCGGAAATGATAGAAGTGACAACTTTCCTTTTCAAAGTGTTTTTTTGACAAATATAAATAATCTGTCCATTTTATCAGCTTTAATCAAAGGTTGAAGATTGAGGATCCTGTCCAGACTGAATCACAACATGCTACAGATTTAACCCATTTGACCAAATGTAATTTTGGTGAAACCTGGAAGTCAGATATGTACACCAACAGGAAGTGATCAATCAAAACTTTCAGCGTGACCTCACTGGTCTGAAAAATTAATTCAGTGGGCGGAGAGAGGAGCAGTGAAGGGGGAGGGGCTAAAGTGCTGCTCGACAAAACATCTGATGACATTAACTTCCTCTTGATTTGAAATCCTGGAAAAAAGGAATTTTGTCTAAAACACCAGCAGCATATGCACTTACATGTGGAAGCATTACCGTCATCTCATACAACACCTAGATATCAAATAACATCTCAAGAAATATGCTTTACTATTTCCAGCCTCCTTAAATCTATGAAAATTTCAATTTCGATTATTGCAACTTTAAGCAAATAGTAAAAACTATTGGTTTAATACAAACTACAAGCCTGGATAAAAATTCTCTTATGGTTGCAATGTTGCAGTCTTCATGTAGGCCCATCACAAATAAGATTTTAAGACCATATTCTTAAAAAGTATAGACTCATACAAATGTAATTTAAAAGGCTGATATTAGTTTAAACAGCTCATGTTATAAGCAGTTCTTTCATTTTACATGACATGACATTAATAAACAAATACTGAAGTGTTTGAGTACCATAATATAGATGTAAAGGAAACCCAGCAACCATTTTGACATTGATACAGCCTGCACCAACATTGATATGTAAATGGAAACAGTTTTATAAAGCTGTTTTAATGTGATTTTTTTTTTCGTCCTGTATTATTACATTGTGAAACCTTCAGCTCATCTCTGTCTGTCAAACGCTTCCTGGAAACACAAGAGGAATTTTTAAACTAGCCACTCAGAAGGAAAGCTTCTAGAAACGGTTTGAGGCTCCATCCAGGTTTAAAGAAATCATTTAAGAAGTTTTTATATAATTTCTATGTCCATGACTCATGCTTTTTGTGAGCTTTTCTCTTTATGTCCCTGTTGAATTCGGCTAACTGCCAGGTCTCTTATGCAGCACCACTGGCAGTAACACCTTGACCCAGTATGTTTTTTCTGTGCCTGACTCCTGACTTTTGCAGCTTTTTTCAGCACATCTGTTTGGATCGGTGTTAATATCCCAATTTCCTGAGTGATTTAAAGTGAGCCTGATCTTCCAAAATGACATGAAAAATGTACGAAATGAGCACTTGGTCATAAAATGCAACTACGTGCTTTATTCATGGAGAGAAAAAGAAATGTGTCTTCTAGCCACAAAAGGATTAGAAGACAGAAACAGGCAGTAATGTGGTGGAAATGAACCCTAACCCTAAAAAGAAGGTCCATATTTCTATTATAGGAGCTAAATACCTGATCTGACAGAGCGTGTTCAGGAAATAATGTATGAAATGCTGTTTCTGGTCAAGCTGCTTCCAAAGATACTCTCTTATATTCATGCACATTTTATTAACAATACAAAACACTGAAGACATTGGCATGAACATGAACCAAATACATGAGATTAAACATCGACACACACAATCTTATGTTGCCCAAACATAAAATGAACAATGTCCAATATTGTCTGTATAAAGAGTGATGTAAATTTTGTGTGTGTCCATCCTGTTTCCAGTCTAATGAATGGGGACTAAAATATTTGCCTTTAATCTACGTGCAGTGTCAATATTGACCCTTGTCACCTCTTGATTGCTTTCTTATTCATCTCGAGATTAATTGTTTCAGGACCTTGCACTGAAATAGGTGTGTGTGTGTGTGTGTGTGTGTGTGTGTGTGTGTCAACATGAGGAGAGGATACGGTAGAAACCAGTTTATTACATTGATGAGAAACCCCACCCCGTCCTGTGTTGATATTTAAAGCTGTGACATCGTTGGCTTCATGTGCAGTAATGTAATGATGGATGTAGAAGAAGTGTTGTTGATATCCCTTATAAACATTAATTTGTGGCGCTGTTCCTCAAATTTAGCCTCTTGCACATGTGTATTCAATAAATTTAAGCGCTTTCACCGCTTTAGTGTGGACGCCCAACTTTTTGAAAACATTCTGAAAACACTAGAAGAAAAAAAATGACATGGATACGAGTTTTCATGCTTGTATTTTCACATTGCATTTCAAGACTTGATAATGGCCTGTTTTGTGAGTTTGTGCGTGGTGTGGTAACTCTTATCTGCTGTTAGTATGTTGCTGCGAGGCTTAAAGATAGTTAACTGTGAGGGTTATGATGATCTCAAACCACTTCACATCAGTGTGCAGCTGTTTTCACTGAGTCTTGTCTTTTTGATTTGATTTACTCTGTTTCTCTGTGTCTCGACATCATTGCAAATGAAGGAAACTTCAATGATTTTCAAGGTTTAAATAAAGATTTGAATGAATGAATGAATGAATGAATGAATGAATGAGTGTGAACTGCCGACTAAACTTTTCCATTAGGAGCACAAACAGTGAGACTTCACCTCAGCTTGGAGACAAAAGCTTTTAATTATTCTTAAAGGGCAACCATGGTTGAGTTGAATGCACAATTTTGTATGCAAGTCAGGCAGTTTGAAACATAAAGAGAGAATGACAAGTACATATAAACTCTGCTTCAATGTATAGATAGTGTTGTCTTGTGGCAATCCTCCTTTTTATTTATTTAATCATTTATTTACTTCTACTTCATTTGCTGGACTACTAATTTGAACTCTGAAAGACTTCACATGAACGTGTCATTTTGCCTGAAATTGCCATACTTTGTTGGTTTAAATATAACTAAATTAAATAAAAACTATCATATATAAAATCAGCACAGGAAGTCAGAAACATTGCAGGTGGCATCTTGTAAGTAGCTCTCTGCTTGTTTTCACTTGTTTTTGAGAACGTCCTTGTGAAGTAAAAAACACTTTCACAACAGTCAGAAACTTTGGTCTGATGCCATATTTTGTATTAACTTACCATTATTTGCTCCTGCCAGTATTTCCTGATACGTGACTTTCCAGCCTATCAGAGATACTTTCCAGATAAAGCTTCAAGAACTCTGAGGCTGGAACAGCGACAGCACAAAGCAGATTGTCTAAAATACTTGGTGGCAGACCGGTTTTATTAACGTTAGAAAGTGTCGTGACAGCAAAAAAATCACAGCAGAGTGTTGATGAGAAATTCCTACGTGTAACATCTTTAAAGGGGAGCCATTATCAAAAACGCTAAAACAAATGTGACAGCCCGGAGAGCGTCCTTTCTCCCCGAGCCTCATAAAGTCCCCATGGGGACGGCGTGATGAACGATCCAAGGCCAGCTCTGGCCCAGGGATGCTCCACTGAACCATGCTTTGATCTATCATCTGGCCTTCCCATATTAATGATGAGGTCACGGCGTCGAGGGTCACGGCATTGCTGATAAAAGCGCAAAGCATGCTATTTATTACAAGCCCAACTTGACTGATCGTAACTCTCCGGATAAAAGGGGACATGATTTCACACCGCCGTCGCCGTCAGAGCCGAGACAAGCCCGTGTTCTTCATAATATAATGTCATTTGAGGATTACAGGGAATGAGCGCTATCAGCATCAATGTAGAATTAAATGATGTGGTTGTTATCGCTCATGGGACAATGATTATAGTCTTCTGGGGACAGTTTGAAACTTGCAACCTGCTGATACAACACATGCACATACTGTATGTACTGGTAGAGTGTGTCGGCTGTGCTGAGCGTGAGTTACTAGCTCATAAAATCTCCCAGCAAGCATTTGACAGATGTCGATGTGCTGGAAGTGGCCCAGTTCAACGTCAGCGAGCACAAAATTATCACAATATGATATTATGGCACAGTAAAAAATCCTGTTAAAAAAAAAAAAAAGAAAAGTGCCGTAAATGGTTTTGAACTTTCTGAACTGTCCTGATTTCACAAAACGACGGATGTCCTCTCAGCTTTTATTTTTCACCATATGTACACAGGTTTTGAACGTCTTATCAGCACCTATTCAATGTGCAAACGGGTTCACGACAGTCACTCGGAACCTAAATGACGAGGTCATTATAACTCATGGGACAATGATTATGTTTACATGCATACTTGGACTGCTGCTTCTGGGAGTAATCAGCTTAAGACAATATTTAAATTAGATTTGCATGGTTTGAAGTGACGCAATTTCTCTAATAACCCAGTTTATAACGGGTTTATCGTTTGCCACTCCGCTACACTGTGCCATGTTATTTCTCTTTGCCAATGCAACATCCAGGTTTGTGTGTCTGGTGACGTATGCTGCATGGAAAAAAGTGAAAACACATGGGATGTTTAAAGGCTGTAATAATATGCAAACTCTCAGATAAAAGACGAAAAATAACTTTTCAGTGAATTACTGCCTTAATATGGTAATGATCGAACTATTAGTGGATGTGTAAATGTGCTCAGTGTCTTCTGGGGACAGTTGTAACTCCCATCCTGCTCAAACAACACGTACAAACTGTAAATGTACTGTTAGAAAGACTCTGCTGAATGTGAGTTCCTCGTCTATAAAATGCATTTAAATTTTGCATGGCTCCCATAATACCCATGAAATTGCAATTATTATACACAGCATCATAAGAAACAATTCACACACAATAATGACCGTGGAAATTACACTCAGTAAAACACACACACACACACACACACACACACACACACACACACACACACACACACACAACCCCTCCTTACTTATCCTGTAACAAGGAAATTCCCATGCATCATGTTCACATTAGTGTGGTAACAAATGAATGGCAGATATCAGTGGACACATTTTCAATCATTTAAATAGCCCTATTACTGAAGAGCCTGCACAGAGTGTGTGTGTGTGTGTGTGTGTGTGTGTGTCAGGATTGACTGATACAGGTTTCCGCAGGCCGATACTGATATAATTCTAAAATTTGCTATCAATAAACTGTCTTTTTTTGTTTTTGTTTTTTTGTGCTGATATTCAAAATCTCAAAATTTTATTATTTTCATGCAAAACATTTACACGTATTCAGTATTTTCCCCAGAACTATATTCTCATCAGGGCACTTCTGTTTATACTTCTACTATCATTACTACTACAATAATACACTACTACACTACTACGATAATAACTGCATACATGTATAGAATTCAAAATGCAAAATTACCATCAATTCAGGTGAAGGGATTCCAATAAACAACCAGTTTAGTGTTAATTTTATGGTAAATATGTGGTCAAACAATCTCCACACACAATAATCTAATATTTGATTGTTGATAAGAAGCCAATATCATCCCATATATCAGTCCAACTTGAGTGTGTGTGTGTGTGTGTGTGTGTGTGTGTGTGTGTGTGTGTGTGTGTGTCGGGCAACTG
>OMLF01027547.1:3267-16838 GCA_900302615.1 Holocentrus rufus
TCTCTAAGAACCACAAAGACATAACACACACACACACACACACACACACACACACACACACACACAAGTTAGAGTTTAATAATTTGATTGTCTTAGGGTGAGGCAAATGCAACATTGTAACAAATTGGTCCCTGTTTTTGACCAAGGCAAACAAATTACAAGTGTGAAAAAGCCCTAAGATTCTGAAAATAATTCAACATAATGACGGTTCCCCCCATAAACAACTCATTAGAAAGACAGAAAGGGAGAGACTTTGACTTTTGATGTTCTTTAATGAAACATTTACTTAAGAGACAGAGTTGAGGGAAATAGTCTGCAAAGGCAAAGAAGGCCAGCTGCTAATCAGTGGTGTGTTCGTGACATTTTGACTGGAGTGGCCAAGATGGGACACTGAGCTAGTGCAGGGTGGCCATGGACAAAATGAGCTTTAATGAATGGCAGGTGATCATAAAGTGTGAATACGGAGTTCATCCTATGCTCAGATAAATCATGAATGAATTTCAAAACTCGCGTTAATATCCGGTTTTATATTTGATTCAAGCTTATTCCCTTTTCAAAAGGAGTATTGTAATTAATTCAAATGTTACCATGCCTATTTTTTAATTGTTTATCGGTCATTTATCACCCTAAAGTCACAGTCATATGTATTCTCTGTAAGAAGGAATTTTCATATTATCAGAGCACTTGAAGCTTGAAGCATCACCTCAATGCAAAGCATGTTTTAGTAAGTTCTTTGTCTCCTGTACGTCGCTTTGGGTAAAAGTGTCTGCTAAATGCCAACTATAATTGTGAAAAGAGATTCTGTTCAATTTACATTTAACTCATCCTCACCCTGACACATCAACCTGACGGTCGATCTGACGGTCTGTCAGATCTTGCCTGTGGCTGAGGATCTCCTGTAGTCTTGGCAGATTTAAAAAAAAGACTGGTTTGTTTTTAATAGGATGTAAAACCTCCAGGCTTCTATAATATAGAGGAAGAATGTGAGCTTAAGAATCCACTTCTATGACGTTCTCAAAGCTTTTTTCCTCCGCTTTTATTCATCATTATTATTCTTTTTTGTGATTTATTTTTTGTATGTAAAGATTGAAAGGCATTCCCCCCACTGAAGTATACTTTACAAGTATCAGAATTTACAACTCTCTCACTCTTGTCTTTCTGTGTCTCTTTATCAGGGTGATACTCCCAAAAACAGGGCTGAGAAGGCCCACGATGCTGAACTCGCAGCCTATCTAGAGAACAGACAGCATTACCAGATGATACAAAGAGAGGACCAGGAGACAGCTGTTTGAACCTGTGGAACTGGTGTCATCCTTTAATTAACCATATCAGAGAGAGGTTGAAGAAGGTGCTGTCTGTCCCTTCTAATGTAGTTCTTCAACTTTTGAAAGAACTTTTGAGATTGATCGTGTCTCAGTGATGCCAGTCCAAGAAAGAATGACCAGAATACAAGTTTCAATTAATTGAGGACGCCCAAAGAACATTTCAAGTTCATTAAAATATTGTTCCTCTTGTTGTTATGGGACCCAGCCAACAGGTAGGCCTGTTTCAGTTTAGTCTAGATGCTGTTTTTTTTTTCTTTTTCTATTTACATGGACAGTGTCCTCTTCAGATGCAGCACATCCCCTCTGGACTTCTGATGTCTTTTCAAAAATAATGACATTGTCCCAGAGGAACTGCAGCAGGGACGATTGGAAAACGTATTTTTTTAAGGCATTTCTGGATTTCTACGTCTCTGCTGGAATCCCTTGGCAGTGTATAGTAGAGACTGAGGTGCAAACTGTGCCAAATATGAAGTGGCTGTTTTTGTTTTTTATTAATATATAAACAGTAAGAATTATTCAAAACTTTAACACATGACACAAGAAAATTGAGATTGTGTTGGAATAATTATGATGCAGTTTTTAACATTCTTGATGATGAAATGGTTTGAAAGAGTCAGTTGCCTTTGACAGACATCCATATCAGACGATTCCTAAGACTTGAATCAAAGTGACATGAGACCCAGACAGATTCCATGGAGATGGGCTTGTTTAGTGGGTATGATTATTTAGCTCTTTATTTTAACTGTTGTCTGTTGTCAGGCATGTGTCCTTGTGTAGGACTTATACGCAGTATCGCTCATGTCATGGAGGGACTGATTGAAGCAATTTAGTTTAATTTAATTTAGCCCACAGATTATTAATAAACGATGCTTCAGATTCTGTTTATTGATTGATCATGGCTGTTTTGAACCATGTAATGAAGTGAGGTAATTATTTCATTAAGCTTGAGGTACAAAATTATTTACATTGTGATCATACTGTACATGCTGAGTTCCATTCAACATTCAGCAAGCACTGTGTTCGATAAAATTTGGGTCTATTTCACATTGCCACATCACTGTATTTGTGAATTATATATGCTGCATTTTGTTAATCATTCCAGTGACAACTAATATTTAAATTCTTTGTTTATTTTTGTGTCTAAAGTTGAAAATTCTAAGATTAATTTTCAATCAATTCAGTTTCAAATGTAAATAAAGAAACAATGAAAATTTTTTTTGCTAATTATAGAGCAGTAATTCTCAATCATTTCTCAATACCTTGGATCCAACATCTTTCTTATGCCATAAGTTTTCAATATTTAACATGTGAAGAAAATTCACTCCCTGATTGTGGAAATGAAAATGACTTGATCCTTGCATTGGATTATATAGCGTGTGTGCTGGAACAGATTTTGTGGAAAAAGCGTTCAAAAGTGTGAGAGTCCCTCAAAAATAGACAAAGGGGCAGACTCAACACAATTGAGCTTTGAGATAGAGATATTTCGCATTCCCCCAACAGGCTTTGCCTTCGTATTGTCTTTCCTTCCTTAACATTTGAAAATACATATGAATTCAAAGCAAGTGCTTTCTGGACACATGTAGGTTTTCACGTCAGCAATTTTGTTCATGTTTTTCCAACATCATGTGACCATTTGCAGAATTCAAGGCAATAATAATAATAGTTATTTGTAGCCAACACCAAACAAACTGAATCTCAGTAAATTGGCTTGGCCTATAGTTAATTTAAGGGATGTCTGTTTGGGTGTTGGAACAATCTATGGAGGGCGGGGCAGCTTGGCTTGCAGAAGCGAATCCTGATGACCAGACAGTGACCTGATGACACTGTCGGTTTAGCCTTGAAATTGATGCGAGAGCTGCAGGGTGGTTGCAGAATGAAATAAGGACCGCTGCAAGAATCGAGAACTGGATGAACACATAGGAACTCAGAGATCTGTGGTCTTGAGCAGAAAGTCCCATGAAGTTATTGTTCTGTCTGAGGGCACTTGTTTTAATGTCCCACAAAGTAAAACTAAATAAAAGTTGGACCTTGGCATGAAAATGGATCAAATAACATGCAGATTGAGACAAGATGTTTGATATCATTTTCACCTCTGTACGTCGACTGCTTTGGCTCCTATTGGTAGCATTTCGTGTTAGCTGAGCATGAAGTCTACAGGAATCATTAGCCTAGCTCTGTCAAAGTAAAAAAATAAATCTTACAGCAATTCCAAAGCTGTCTTATTCATACAATGTATCGTGTATCAGACGGTAATGAAATACATAGCTTGGAATTTTTAAAAATTAGATGGTAGGGAGTTGCTGTAAGGTTTATTTTTTCACATTGAGAGAGCTAGGCTAATGACTCTTGTAGACTTCAGGTCTTTATGCTAAGCTAACACAAAATGCTACCCATAAGAACCCGCACTACTGAACATACAGAGGTGAAAATGGTATCGAACATCTTGTCTCACTCTGGTTCAGAAAAAGGGTATTTTGCCCAAAATGTAGGAGTATTCCTTTAAAGTGCAGACTCATGCTGGCTCCACAGCCCTCATTCATGATCATTGCTGTAGTAACTGTTGAGTCTATGTCTGCTGATTGTTATGCTGCATTTTAGAGGTGTTGGTAAATTAAACAACTTCCTAACAGAAAAAAATACAAAGGAATGGCCCTACAAGTTGAAATTTCAACCCAGAAACTTCTCAACCCCAATAATGTTTTGCTAGCTAGAAATGTTGGTTTATGTTAATTGATAGTGTTTCTTCAGCCTTCATTGTACGCTTTTAAATCTAGCAACCTCTTAGTCACCATCTTTGATAATGTTTATAAAAAATGTAAACAATGCAGCTAACCGGTAAAGTCAGCTGAAAGATACAACACATAGGCCTATTTGGAGCCAACAGTCTAAGGTGCTGCATGTTGCCTTTAAAGCAAATAAATACTGTGGTTTCGAGTATTTGTTTGATTACAGGTTAGGTGACCTGCAATCAATTTGGATTATGTAGTTTTCAAAATACAAGTTTTTACTCTAAGATTTTCCAAGAGGACAATAATTTGTGTTCAATACTTGTTCATCAATTAAAAAAAAAAGAAAAAGAAAAAAGAATTTGCTCACACTTTATTTGGACTGTCCAATGTTAATATTCCACTTTGTATAAGGTTCACATCAGTTGAGTTTCACAATTGAGTCAGAGGAGATGCTTAATTTCATATTCAATTCAATAAAATTTTATTTATATAGCGAGTTATCTCAGGGCACTTTTCATCTTGAGCAGGCAAAGACTTTACTCTTTATAACATTTTTTACAGAGACCCAACATTCCCTCATGAGGAAGCACTTGGTGATAGTGGTAAGGAAAAACTCCTCTGTAACGGGAAGAAACCTCGAGCAGAACCAGGCTCTCGGTGGGCGGTCATCTCAGTCAACTGGTTAGTTGATAGCTGAAGGTTCTGCATCCCATTCTACTCTTGGAGACAGTAGGAACCTCAACGCCCGTTCACACCAAGTCCGAATTTTGAAACAAGATTTTGAAACAAAATAACACATCCCTATGAACCCCTTAACACCGACCCCAAATTATCGCACTGCGAAAATCCGTCACTATATTTTCGGATGCCTGGTCGAATTTTTATTTTATTTTCGGAGTGCAAAAGAAAACTCACTGACCAATCAGATTAGCATTCGCATCATGTGTGCGGAACCGGCCTTCAAGATAGATGTGGAACTATTGATTTCCTTGGTCTCCGAGAGAAAAGAGCTGTATGATAAAAGGAAGGAAAGTTTTCTTACTTACCATCCTCACCAGGATGGTGAGTAAGAAAAGCTCTAGTGAGTTAATAAGGTATTATGAGCTCTTTAAGATATGAAGGTGACTGACCATTAAGGGTTTTGTATGTTAGGAGAAGGATTTTAAATTCTATTCTGGATTTTACAGGGAGCCAGTGCAGAGAAGCTAATACCATATCAAGCTAGCATCAACTTTGTATCATTTGTCTTTCACAACCGAGTCAGGGTAGATCTGTAGATAAGTAAGTACTCAAGTTAGTATGAATTGACTGTCAATTGTCTTTTAACGGAGGTTTGTATCAATTGAGTTTCACAATTGAGTAAATGTCGATGCAAAATATTCATCTTAGTATCAATAGTGACCTTTAAAAACGGGGTAGGTGGGATTTCTTTGATGTCACCAACACAAAGTTGATTTTAAACTGATACTTTTATATTATATTAACATTGGACAGTTGAAATAAAGCGATACCACAACAGAAAGACTTAAACTAGGTTGATTTGTGTGTGTGTGTGTGTGTGTGTGTGTGTGTGTGTGTGTGTGTGTGTGAGATAGAGAGAAAGACAGAGAGAATTTTAACCTGTGTTGGTGTCTTAAGAATAGCTTTGCATTTGAATGCTTGCATTTTATGCATTTATGCATCTCAGTATTGTGAAAGAGCTTTAGATTATTTTTTTAACCTGCCCTTGGTGGCCAATCTAGTCTTTGTTTTGTTCTGTTTATTATTACTTGGTGTGCGATATCTTACAATATCTTTGTCTATTTTTATCTTTCTATTAGTAGATGTGCGATTATTTATTTCTTTTTTTTTAATCAAAGCTCATTGATATTTGTATAATTTGTAGCCATATAAACATTTGTTGTGGGTGTTTGGGATATTATTGACATAAATTTAATAAAGACAGTATATTAGAAAGTGATTATTAGCTCATCTTTTCCTGTGTTTCTCTCTTTTTTAAATAAATACTGCAAAACTGCATACTAGGTGAGTGAAAACCAAAAAAACATGGAAACATGGTACATGGTACATGACCATTTCAAACAATCATGCCTTGACATAAATCACAAATGCACACACAAATACACAAATGTAACATACATACATATAAAACCATGCACACATAAATATTTGGGCAAAACGTTAAAAATAGCAAAGGCCCAGAGATTCTTGCCCGAGACTCTCAGACAGCACAGACTCATAAGGCATTAAAAGCTCAGAAAGGTTGTGATGACCCAGCTCTTGGTCATAACATGGACAACGGACAACTGAATTATACAAAACCAAACAGTTTATTAACTGCAGAAAACAAAATAAAACAAAGACCAGTTGGAGGTGGTGTGGTGGAGACTGTGGAGCTGGAGGAGGGGCGTTTTATGGATAATAGATTATAGAAGTGTGGGAGTGGGGCAAACCATCAACTAATGAAAGCATCTTTGTGTATATGTACAGGTCTGTCTCCATGGTATGTTACATTTACATTAGATGTGGTGCAAAATTACAGTGGGCTTGGCCTGCATTGCTCATATCTTATCTCCATTGTTCATAGCATTGTTGCATTATTCTTTTCATTATTTATTCAAAACCTATTATTTAACAGTAAAATGTAATTCCAGCTCGATTGTGAACATTTGGGTGTGTCTGCATGACTGCAGCAAGACCCCGTTTTAAAAAACTGCAATAAAGGCATAGCACTACATTAAATCTCTGACCTCATTCATTATGTTAACATGGCTGTAATTTGCACACTGGTGTTGTTAAACAGCAAGATTTCTAAAATCATACAGTGTATGCTTGGCTTTATACTTGCTCCTGGTTGCAGCTAAAAATTTTGTGACAATTTTGTGACAGTGAAAAAAAAAAGCACGTCCAATGTGAGTAACAATTAAATATTTAGGTTTGCTGAATTTGGTGTGTGCATATTTTCAGTCTCTTCTGGTCCAGACTGTGCAGACGTTTTGTTCATGTTTGAACCACCAGAATAGCTTTTGTTTGTATTTGAAGTTTGAAGTATGTATGTAATCCAGCAGCACCCTCCATCTATGCATAGTGTTGGGAATTGGAATTGCAACCTTAAGTCCTGGAGCCAACAGACTGACTGACTGAGTGGCTGAAGTTGAACCCTAACCTCCATGCATTTTTGACAATTTTTTTGGCTGCCGTTTGTTTACAGTTTACTGACATCTGTCCTCAGCCACTCATACAGTTGAAGCAGAGTCAAGAGGCTGTTTCTCAAAGTCGGTGCCTTTTTCTCACTGTGCTTGTGTGTAGCAGCATCTGAAAGCACCTGGCGACATGATGCATCGGATGGACTGAAAACATGGAGGTGGGGTTGGTTGAACCGTAGCAACAACATAACTGGCTCTTTGATGTTTTCTCCTTGTTTTATCATGACTGACATGAATGTGAGAAACATTGGCAGGAAATAGCCACTACCCTTCAGCTGCTGATGCTGACATTGCTCATTAAACACCATATAAACTCAAACTGAGTATGAGTTGGAGTTAAACAGTAAGATTTCTAAAATCGTATAGCGTATGATTGGCTTTATACTCACTCCTGGTTGCAGCTAAAAATTTTGTGACAATCTAATGCCATGATGGAACAAGTCACTTTCCTTCACATTCATTCAAGCAGGACAAAGTGTGCCATTTTTATTAACTGAGTCATTAACTGGGGCTATTAATTGTCTAAGTGTCTAATTTCGATGGCAGTGGCGGTGTGATTTTATAAATCACTCACTGGCACTTGCAAATGACCAAAGTGGATGGTAGCACTGCATTCCACTCAAATGGTAAAAAAGGCCAGTTACACATATATTTATATGGTATAAATGAGGAAATGTGTTTCCCTTCAGGCTCGGGGGGAAAAGGACAACAACTGCAAAAGATAGTGTAAACAGGAATTTTACTGACGTTGCTATACACTGTACACTTACAGAGGCGGAAGCTTGCAACCACAAAGAAGAAATCAAAATATACAAACAAAATAAAATAACATCAATAAAGAAAAATAAAATCACAATGTGTCACAGAAATTAAACAACAAAAACAATAAACAACTTAGCTTTACCTATAGTCACATTTAACACTCCATTCATGTTAGCAGCAATAGTCTAGTTTCTCTGACCCAGCATCCGCACTGCTAACTAGCCAACATGCTAGTGATTTACTACAGCATTCATAAACAGTCATAAATACTTTACAACTGATCAAACTGTCTACACATTTTTAAGTCACTTATTAACTGAAGTAGCTCACCTGCAAAAGATGGTGCAAACAGGAATTTTACTGACGTTGCTCGGCACTGTACACATACAGAGGCAGAAGCTTGCAACTACAAAGAAGCACGAGATCCCCGTTTCAGTCTAAGCAATGGTCAGAAAGCGTGGTGCTGCCACCTGCTGGCTATAATGCCCCATGACACTCTACACCACATGCACAGACAAACAGAGCCACTGGACAGTAAACACATGAAAATCATAAACTGAAAATAAAAATAAAATTATTACTGAACTTGAACTTAGCTGAAATGCATAAAAATTAAACAGACCTCTATTTATACATCACACAAACGCATTACGCCAACGTATTTGTTTAGGACTATTTTTCAGTCAGTGTTGTCACTTATTGGACAATCTTTGGACAAGTATATAGGGCCTACACATCTGCGCATCTCTCTGGTTGTCTATTTTGGGCTTGGAGTGAGTAATTATAGTACTATTTTAACTAGTTGACTTTGTATCCTGCATTTGCAGGATGGATCTTAAATTTGGATTTTTTATCTGCAGATGTGCAGTTTCAGAGAAGCTATAAATGTAGTTGATTGCTGCAAGCAATCTGGACAAAGCACTCATTTAATTCCTCAGCAGGTTAAGTGTGATTTTACTGGTATTAAGGAATACTCCAACGTTTTTGGCAAAATACTCTTCTTCCAACTTCCCCAGACTGAGACAAGATGTTCAATGAATGCAAAGCAAGTATTCCTTTAATGGAGACCAATCAAAACATGTAGACATACTCACCAAATTTAAGTGTGACCAAGTTGATCATGTGTTTCGGTGTGTATATGTGAAATAGCTCATATTGTTCTGCCAGCTTTTCTTGTTTTTCATAAATATGCCAATAACCACTTCATATGTTCACACTTCACAAGATGTCACTTTACAGAATCATGGAAAGAATCTCATTGCCCTATTGTATTGGCAATAGAACATTTTTGTGTACTTATGATGACCTAGCTGCCAAAACATTACTTTCTCCCTTAAACATCTTGTCACCATGTAGATAAATAAATAAATCAACTCTCTTTGTAAAATTTCCAAAGGTCCACTCGCTTTTATGTCTTAAGACCATCTGTAATAATTGCCATTACACACAAACATTTTTAGCACATTTTACCATTTCTCCTTTTTTTACATTTTACCAATCCTTTATCTATCATTCTTCCCTCCCTCCCTCTCGCTTTCTCTGTCCTCCTCCATTTACAGTTACTGTTCAAATGTTATCTATTTTTAGTGTTTAAGGTCTCAAATTCTCAACCGTGCATGTATGTGCGTCCCTACAAGTCAAGCTCAAAGCAGAGACTGCAGAAAGAAACCCTTTACTCTTGTCAGTTTTCAGCAGAAGGGATCACAATTAATGAATGAAACAAACAAAACTGAAGGTGTTAACACTTGGATGGCCAAAATAAAATCAATAGATGTCTGTACTGAATATCAGAATTTACATATCTTAGCCTTCAAACTATTTCTCTATAGTTTTTTTTTTCCAAAGGCTACTTGTGTACAGTAGAAAAGGTGATAAAAATTGGTCTGAAGTGGCCTCAATTAACCTTCTTGATTACAATTTACAAATGATGCATTTGTTGATAAATGATCAGTTCATTAAGTCTCACCAGCATATCATTAAGCATGACTGAGAAATGCAGCCAGATGTATTGGCATGGCTTGCTGTTCTCCATACACCATTTTCCTCTGTTGGAGTGCACAGCCAGCTGATGCTGTGCTCTATTTAAAACTGAAGTGAGGGTGGTCTAATTAAGCACTTAGGTGACAAGGTCTGAGGGAATTTTGAACAGTTTTAATGAGGAAAGACTCAGATTGGGTTTATAAAACTTGTATGTGTAATGAGCAAAGTACTACTGTGTGAGCACTAGCATCTTTTAATGAGCACAGCACTAGTTACTAGTGCTCTACCAAGTAAATGTAGCCTTATCAAAGCATACTAGTGAGTAGTATGTTTTAATAAGACTACATTTGCTGCCACCTCATGAAACACTAGCCTTGTATAACTTGTACTCAGCACTTTTACTATGTCCCTAGTTTCAGTGGATGCAGCATAGGGCTCAGTCTGGTTTCCAGGTAACAAGCATCTAGTCAATTTGAACTGAGCTGCCAGAGAGTCCTCAAACAAAAAAAAAAAAAGACTCAACAGGTCGAGTCAATTTCAAGTCAAGTCAGTTTTATTTACATAGCACCAAGAATCAACCACGATGAAGGTCCTTACCAAAGCCTTTCCCTAAACTGAACCAAGGAGTTTTGGTGCCTAAATGTAACCAAAAGGTGACATAAGGCTCCTCTTCTGTGGAATCATCTTCCAGTTTGGGTTCAGGAGGCAGACACCCTCTCTACGTTTAAGAATAGGCTTAAAACTTTCCTTTTTGATAAAGCTTATTGTTAGAGCCGGCTCAGGTTTGCCTTGGACTAGCCCTTAGTTATGCTGCTTTAGGCCTAGACTGCCGGGGGACTTCCCATGATGCAATGAGCACCTGTCTCCTCCTCTCCTCTCCTTCTCCACCTGTATGCATTCATACCCCATTAATGCATGTTACTAACTCAGCGTCTTCTCTTACCGTAGTTTTGTGCTCTCTCGTCTCTGCTTCTAGAGATGCCTCAAAAGATGTAAAAGATGTCTCCAAGGTAAGGAGGAACCTCGCACAAGATGTGGACTTCTGAACTTTGTGAAGTCCCGAAAGAGTTGAATCAAAAACGTATTTTCAAATTTCCATTCCTGCTCAGCAGTTAGCTAGCTAGGCTTCGACTAATTAGTTATTATACATGTCTGCACAGGGGACATAGAAGTGAGGGAATAGTAGTAGATAGTATTGGATCAATGTGTCCCTAAACTAATGATTGGCACCAAAGAGGTACGGAGAAAAAAGGAGGTGGCTAAGCACTGAGCCCTGGGGGACACCAGTTGTTACCTGGTGCCACCTAGACACCTCTCCTCTCCATGACACCCTGTAGGATCTGCCTGAGAGTAGGAGTTGAAGCAGCTGAGTGCAGTCCCTGTGATGCAAAGGTTGGAAAGGGTGGATAGGAGAATCTGGTGGTTCACTGTATCAAATGCTGTGGACAAGTCAAGAACTGAAGACATGGAGACAGCTCTTGCTGTCCTCAGTGCATCCACCACAGTGAGTAGGGCAGTTTGATTAATATTGGTAGCATTTTCATATACTGGCGCATAGACGTTTGTTTTACTGTGGTATGTGCCATGGTAAACAACACCTCTGCTGCCACTTTCTCCTCAAACATGGTAGCAAAGTTATCAGCAGACAGGGAGGAGGAAGTCAAGGGTTGAGGAAGTTGTTGAATCTAGAGAATAGTTTGAGTCTGTGATGCTAATGTTGTCTTGGAAGTATGTAGTTCTGTGCAATACCGGGAGAAAAGGTGGATAAAAGAGACGAGTACAGCTTGAAATCAATGGGATTCCTGGATTTGTGGAGAGCCTCATTTTTTCTGTTGGTTGGAGCATGGGTTTTCCCTGTCAATAGTGTCACTGCTCTCTCCACTGTCCAATGAGCACCTGAAAAACTCCTTCTAAGTTGACTGCCTGATCCACAGGCTGTTTCACCAGATCCAAATACAGGCCATTTGTGATTAACAGGCTGTTCACTTGACATTTTGGTGGGATACCCAGGCTCTGTTTATGATGATAGGATCCTGAAGGAATTTGCCCCATTTTCAGCCGATGGTCGATGGTGGATGTTCAACTGAAAAGATACGTCACTATCATCACACCGCACAAGCACGATGGCAGTTCCACAAGCACTTCAACCAACATCATTCCAAGGTGCAATCAGTGGTAGAACAAGTGTTTGGAATGATGGATGTGTAAGGGATTGAGAAAAACAATGTATATCCTATTCAGCCTAGTTTTTATATTAAACAGACACCCCCTATTATTATTTATTTATTTATTTATTTATTTATTTATTTATTTATTTATTTGATTATTTGAACTGAACTAGTAGACTTTATTTTAGACTACAATGTAGGTTTATACCACCAAGTCAGTAGATGGCGCTGTTATGCTACTGTGGATCGGCACAGAGATTGGTACTTCCTGCAAGCCCTAGCAAGCGCGAATCAGAAATGAATTGGTGCTGGCTTCAGTCGGATGGTAAAACATCATGTCCCTGCTTATTGTTCCACAGGTACTGTATAATATGTCTTACAAGTCTTTAGTTGGCCCATACATAATCAGGAACAAGCAGAAATATGCTTTGTAATGTTTGGTTGGGAGATGTGATCGATATGTACTATTTTGGGCTATATAATTATAGTTTTTGGCAAGGGTCACAAATGCTATTGTTTAGGATTCCCCCCACATAGGTACAAATCTAAAACTTAGTGTTTATATAATGTCAATCAGTCCTCGGTGCCTGCCGGTCTGGCTTACTATGTGAGCTGTATCTGAGTGGGGAGCACCTGCATGCACCTGTTGATTGGTTGGGAGTCGATTGGGCACTCATGATAGGCTAAAGACCAGCACAGAGCATGCATCACTGTTATAAGTTCAGGGACTTTAGGTACCATTTTTTTATGGCTGTTTATCACTGAAGGTTATGCATGCTGGTGTGCGTGATAATAAGTAAGTTTCTCACTTGTGTTTTCTGGAGGGCTGTTAGCTGATTATTATTTGCATTTACAGATTTTGCTAAGGTTTATCTCCTTCACTGTTATTTGTATTAATATTTGTCTTAATTTGCAACTCCTTTGTAAGGATGCTATGTTTACATTTATTACTTTAGTTGTGCATTGTTACTAATTATTTACTGATTTACTTTATTTCATTCTGCAGAACCACACCTACATATGCCTGTATTCCCTTAAGTCGGAATAAATCTCTGTGGTTTTACAAGTCCTGTGCAGTGCCATGCTTTACTCCCTCTGACCGGGGAGCCTGGTGTTAACAAATATACTCCTGGCCAGTGCATTCCGGGGTTTCCCCCACAGGCAGATGTTGGTCAAACCCCAAATCAGACTAATGACCTTTTCATTGGTTGTCAGGAGGAGGAGGGCGCGATCTCTTCACTAAACTTTCCTTTGCTTTCTTAGACTGTTTGAGCAGTTATTTCTGAGGGAATAAAACATATGTTCTGTACTGTAATATTAGATATATTTAAAACAAATTATCTTGTCAATGTAAATACACCATGTTTTTAGTCAGTGATTCAAAAAACAAATTTTCTAATG
>OMLF01027552.1:0-10573 GCA_900302615.1 Holocentrus rufus
AGACAAATTTTAATTCAAACTGTAGCAGTTGGTGTCCAGTACGTTAATCATGGGGCAGTGACAGCCAGGCAATAAACAAACATGACTCACAATCGCTTGATTCAAAAATCTGGCGCCCCAGTCTGAATGTAATCAGCCTGCTCATTTCTGACACCAGGCTGTCTGCTACATCAAAGAAACATCCCATGCCGTTTCCAATTTCTCCAAGCAAAGATTCAGCTCGGGGCCAGAGATCTGTAAAGTACTGTATTAAGTGCCCTGCAGCCTCCCGTCTGACCTGGGCTGCTGCTGAATTAGCAATCCCCACTAGAAACACACCACAATCTGAAATTACTCCCTCTACGGGGAGCCGTACATTCCCCTAACCACTCGTCTCGAATCGACTGTTTAAAGATTTAAACTCCTAATGACTGGCTGAGCGGTGGACCTTGCTGTGCTGTCTGGCGGGGAGACTCCCAGTGGCTCGCCGGCCCACCCCACTAACCTCCCCATGGCGGAGGAGGTCTTCTAATTACTCTTCAGCACTTTTACTTCCTTTAAAGTTTTGGGGTCCTGCTTAAGGCGATGTTCTCTCCAGTTTGCCACAATTAACAGGAGCAGGTGAGATCGGGGAGCGGTGAAGACCTCTGCAAGCATGAGCAACCCTGCAGGCGAGGGACTGAACCCCCCCGCACCCGTCTATCCTGTGTGTCCTTTAGCATGTATTCACTTTAGAGCAGTTTCACAATATAATGTGCCAATGTTGGGCTTTTATTAAATACTGGATGTCTGCTGGTCGTTGTCGTCCAGAACTAACTGCATGAAAACAACTGGCACAGACTGCCATGAAATTGTAATTTGCTCTGCACTTTTTCCCAATTAACATTTTTTTGTGTGAATTAATTCCTCAATTTAAAAAGGCAACCTGTTCTACCTCCTGTAGAACAGGTGAGGTGGGTCGCCCTGCCTTTCACTGGAGAGTTTTAGTTTCCTGTAACAGTCGAAATTATTAGATTCTCCTCTTTAGTTGCTGTATTAATTTAAATCAAATTGTGTGATGTTTGGTTGGGAAAACAATGTGCATACTCTCAGCAATCCATGACACATGGTTTGAAAAGCCTGAAACAGCTGATATTTAACTTAAAGTATCACTGCAAGCTATCACGACAAAAATATTGGCCTTCCAAAACCCCATATTGGTCGAATCCTGGTCTGTACCCGACTCAGCCAGCTGCCTCTGACAAAAAAAGGATAAAAATACTACGGCGAGTCATCTACCCACTATCCTTAAAAAAGTTGTGCGCGAGGAATGATTTCTAAGACCTTGGCCTGACGATGTATTACCATACATAATGGACGTTGCACGGCGTTGTGAGGGGCCTTCTGCCACGCTGTCACCTGCTGGAACCAGAGGTGACAAATGGCTCTCATTACACCTGGGATGGAGCTCCACATATAGGACTATTAGCGCGGCTATTTCTGCTAATGGTTGCGTTACTCTCTTCCAGATAGATCAATTACAGTGTGCGGGCCATGGTCTCAGCCACCTCTTAAATCAATTATGGGCCATTACATTTACCAGCCAGGACCTCCTCTGCAGACCTCCCCAGTGATTGGGTGCTGCTGATGGGCCCCTAGGGTGGTCCAATGAAGCAGTGCGGTAAGTGTGTCACTGTAGTCAATAATCTTCGCCGGTCAAAATATTAGCTTATAATCTTGGCACTGCACTTTGCACTTGGTAATTCTGAAGATGCAGTCACACCTACAGTTCACTTGCTTGAGTCGAAAATGTAATTTTGCTGCACTTTGGTTTCACATGGGCCAACTTCAAGAAAAAAACATTGTAAAAGTCACAGGAAGTGTGTTTACTGGACAGAGTTTTGATGCATATGACCATCAGTCAAGATGGCAGTTCATTTTATTACGCTAGACTTTGCAAACATGAATAAGCAAAAATCCTGAACTGCTAAAAATACCCAACTAACTATACTCCATCTATACCACCTGGTGTGACCCTTTGCTTTACTTCATCTACTCCTGCATCAAGGATCCCGGCAACACAGTCCTGAACTTACATTCTCTCCCCACGATGCTGATGGGCTGCAGGTCTTGAGGAAAGGGCGTGGCTCCTGAGGACAGCTGAGGTAAGACGGCGGTTAAGGTGAGAGCCAGGACCACCAGCAGGAGGGGTCGAGGCGAGCCGGGGACCAGCCTCATTTTGCCAGGAGACGAGGCCTCAACAGAAACACATGGCCAGCAGCAGCTTCACCTCCACCTGAGAGGAGAAACCAGATCAGAAGAGTCCACAGATCAGAATACAGCCGACTCTTTTTACAAGCACACTGTGAATATATATTGCAGGTCACGTTGTAGTGGTAGAAGTTAGAGAAAAATTATAGCTGTCCTAATCCTTAATATTATATGAGCCTCATACATTAAGACAGTTTTTAATCATTGTAAAAATTAACATGCAATGATTATGCGATTGAATAATGGCAGCAGCAACTTTTAAACGTGGCAGCTAAGCTCTTATTAGCATGCAATGCCTTCTGCCAATGCGGCGATGTGATTGAGTGTTAGCCGAACCGCCAAGATGTGAGCGTGCAGACAGACGCACGCTGAGAGACGGAGAGATAGAGTGAGGCGGAGAGAGAGAGAGAGAGAGAGCAAGAGAGAGAGAGAGAGAACTAAGCTAAGGAGGAAGCAACAAAGAGAGGAGGCAGGCCACAGGAGCCCAGACCACCGGGACACCTGCCTCATTTATGAACAACCTCTAGTCTTTCACAGGTGACTTAGCACAATTAAAGCTTTGCCCCTCCGAGGGGAACACCTCGTTCTGCCGCCATGACACCTGAACCTGACGGAGGCACCAACTACTGAGATTAATGGACATATGGAAAACAAATGTTTAAAATCCAATATCTGTGACATTTTGATATGAACAAATGTCAGTTTTGTGTTTCAGCCTATAGCCACTTCATTAAAGCTAAAACATTTCCTCTATATGCTGTGCTGCAGGTCCTTCCAGGGAAAAACAAACAAACAAAACAAAACATGAAGGTGCTCAGGAACGATGAATTCATGCTCACAGAAGTTGAAACAGGAGCTTGTTTTGAATAATCAGAAGATCTCAGCTGCCACAACGGCTGAAAAAAGCAGAGTTAAATCTATTGAAACTTTAACTTAAATAAAGAATATTCAGGAAAAAGACATCATATACTGGCCACGCAGTTTGATTGACACATGATTTGTAGGAAGCTTAGTGCAAAAACACAGAAGGCCCACTGGGAGCCAGAGAAAATGATTTCATGGAGGAGCCCTCAGAAAGGCTCCCCTGAAAAGTTCAGGTGCAAGTTTGAGTGGAGTTTCAGTTTGGGAATAATTAACAGCTCTGGTGGTTGTGCACCAGTCTGGGATTGTGTAGAAATGCTAATTTCCACATCTGCTTGATATCTGAGGGAAGATACAGCGACAGATGGATGGCACAGGGATTTGTTCAAACAAACTTCAAAATGTGATGACCTGTGCTCAACGCCAACTTATTAAGGGCAGTGTGTCCTCCAAGGAGGTTCTCGCAAGCCATCCCAAGTTTATGTACTGTGTCGCCTGGCAATGAGACTTGGGCCGCATGGTTTTAAGTGGGAGCAGAAAATTAAGTCAACAGAGACATGAACTGCCATCAATATTGATAACGGTCCGCTTCATTGAAATGCAAGGGAGAAGGCTGCGTTTAGCGATGAGGTCAAGCGATGATCACAACACCATAAATCGAGGGGAGTGGGTGGGTGTCTGTTCGTGTTTACTTTATGAATTACAACCGCCTGTGTGTCCTGCCTGAGGCGATATATGAGGACAATATACCTGATGGATTAGCCACATATGCCGATTTGGCTTTTTTATTCCACATGAAGAAGAACAGCAACTTGAACAAACTGAGTCTGTTAAAGTGGCATAATTCCAAGAGGCAGATCCGTCACAAACTGATCACAAGATGACAAAGCCTGGGAGGCCCAGGAAAGGCTCAAGTGAACTTTGCTTATGTAAATACTTGAATTACCTCCAGAACATCTCTAAATTACAGTCAAGATATGCAAAACAATCTTAAATGGCGTTGTTTAAATGATCTGCATAAATAGCTTGTGTCTCCTGTGAATATCCTTACAGATTGGCACCTCAAAACAAAAGCATCCCGAGGAAGGAAAGAAAGCAGAGATCATTTATGAACAAGCTGTAGGATCGAAGATGACTCATGCAAAACTGTAGTGAGTAGAGGAGCTTATGCAAGAGCAGTAAGTCTCACTGAAACTCAGGCTTATATTTCCACTGCACGCAAAGGCACAGAGAGCATGAAGTCTTCTTGATGTGTTTATCAGCACCCTGAGCTGCTGCTGTGGAAGTTTTGCAAGCCTTACAGCATTAAAGGAGTGGAGCACACTTAAGCTATGATGAACTGCACAATGAAATCCATTTGGGCTGAAGCTGCAGTAATGTTATGTAAACTAGCATAACTGTCTTTGATCTGACGCACTCTCTTTTGTTCTGGGTTTGGCACTGAAATGACTAGAGGAGGCAACAGAGTAAGGATTTCCCGCCCGAGTCATATCAAAGGATTTAAGATTGAAGAACTAATTGCTGTATCATTACCACACTTAAAAAAACTGGCGGTGCCCGGCACACTAAACAGAGACATTCAGAGGTACACAGCAGCACTGACACAAACAACCGAATAGACAAAAACAACATGGCACTATCAGAACAAAGGATGAATAATGCCTCGTCTTGAAAGGAAAAGGTGCCTGTAAAGTGCAAAGTGAGTTATAGATAGTTAAGGAGGTGCGACACTTCTGGGTAAGTGCTGCTGCAGAACCGGTTGGTTTGAGTTGTCATGGCCCTTAGCAATTTTCCAGAGTGTTCCCATTTAAAAAGACTGTTGGCTGATTGAGAAAGAGGCTCCGTGATGACGATGTACAAACAAACAAATAAGCTCTTGTCAAACCCATTCATGCCGGGAGAGAAATGCTGTGCAGGATCTGAACGTGTACCCTTGAAAAATTACTGGTTGAAGGCGTAAAGACTGGCATGGTCAAGCCAGAAGCCAAAATCATTTTTCTTCTACCGACAAACATTTAAAAGTTTAAAATCGAAGTTAGGGAAGCAGTATCTGACATATAAATCTGCAGCTCAGCTGAACCAGAATGACCAGGGTAAGTTTGTTCCTTTGCAAAAATCCCAGTTCTTCATGTTGTGCTTCATAAAAATCTTTTAAGGTGCCCCTTCATATGGATCATCCAAAGTGCCAAAGTTCATCCCACGTAGCACGGGGTATGATCTGAAATCCAAATCGAGGCTAGAGCTGCTGCAGCCCCACATCTATGGCTGCCTGCCAAAAAAACTGCAATGTTATGAACACAGCACACCCTCCCATGTAAACATGTCAGTGACGCAGCTCCCTCCTGGAATTCTTGAACTTGTGATTTTTGTTAATCTAACCAAACGCTAAGCCTAATCAGTTAATTGTCTTCTGTGCAGACTGAAGAGAGAGGGGAGGGCTGATGAGCTGACAGCTGTCGATGGGAAATAAGCCACCGCTTATCCCGTCCCACACTCTCTCCCTGTGTTCTAGGGTTTGGACGGCAGGGCTCGGATCGTTTTGTTTTTAATGAACTGGACTTGTTAAGCCATCTGGGAGACATTGGCAGTTGGGCCTCTTTGGAGGGCAGGGGATTCTGGGCCGCTGGGGCACTCCATTGATTATATGACATTCATTTGGATTAGCCAACAGTGCCGGATCTGTGGTTTGATAAGATATTCCCTCACAGTATTCTGGAGGGCCTTTCACGGAGTTAGTGCAGAAATGAGACTTTAATGACAGAATGAAAACCATGGTCTTTATAGGGTGGCATGTATGAGGCTATGGTAGCATTAAAAAGGGATCCACTTTAACTCATACAGAAACTCTTCCAAGTCAATTTTTATGTCCTCCCGGCCTTCCATTTGGCCAGGGACCACGGTCCCATAAAAAGCTACAATTAAAATCGTAAATGCCAATTTTATCCTCAATCAACTGCATTGCACTGTATGCACCTGTCGGCTCTTGGGACATCTATTTTCTGCCAACACCTGCTGCACACAGCTAAACAGAGGAGCATAATCCTAATGCAGGATCACCCTCTAATATTCTCTGACCTCACCGGTGCTTCAGTGGCAGGGAGGCTAATCCACTCATTTTTGATAGGTAGAGAATAGAGTATACCTCTCACCTCCCACCTCTGGGCACTTGGGTATCTCTGAGCTCCTTGGCTGTGGAAATTGAGTGAGTCCCACTATCCTCCACTCTCACATTATATCTGTGGTGTACACTGGCCAACATAATGAGGGAGCACATCCCCGGTCTTCTCTATAATTTCCAAGACAATTAGCCACATTAGCTTCGACTCTCAACAGGCCATTACCAAACAGGTTCCTCTGCTGGGCACAATCATAATGCTACACTGATGGCAACCAGATGGCGCATCTAGTTTTGTAAGTGTACGATGTGGCTGAGGAGTTATAACAATAACTTTGTTTGCATAACTGTATTAAACGCACAGAAGCAAGATGAAAAGACAGTGGCAAAAAGGACACAGCCATAGAGGTCAGTGCAGACTATGGACTAAAGTAAAGTACCAACAACTCAGCATCGTGGAGTAAAAGTGCAGAAAGCATCACTGTAAAATAACTGTCTCTAGATAAAGGACAGTAATAGATGGATACCTGTTTAGTTTGTTATATTTACATCAGTGTCTCACTAAGCCCTGTTTACTTCCACTGAGACGCTCAAACAATTACTGCGCCAAACAAAAGATCATCTGTATTGTTAAGACAACACTAAGTCCATTAGCTATACATCATAAATGCACAGCTTTGAAGCATTTTGTGTGACACCACATGTTGAGAAATAAAATAAATTCTTTCAGTGGTCTAATGACTAGAAATATATTACCCATTAGGTTAATGGATGTTTTTGGTTTGGAATATTTGGGGAATAATAAGATGAATTTCGTCTTTCTTTCTTTTCTTTCTATTGACTGTCCTTTGTGTGATTGTGAAGCAGTTCAGTGAAAAGCTTGTTTTTTTTTAAAGTGTTTTATAAATGAATTGAACTTGAGCTGTCAGTCAGGTTTTCTTTCTTTGCTTCACCAATATGTGAAAACTTGTCCGATGACTGTTCATTGTTGCCAAAACAACTTCATGAGACACTGGTGTGACAAGGAAGAAAACAACCCATGATATGGACGGTCCACAGCAGTACAAGTGTTCCATTGTTAAGGCCTGAGCCATATTGTCCCTGACCTCCTGTTGGAGGGTTCATCAGACCACCAATATCTGATCGCTGTCTCATGACACCACTCACATGACAAATCATTACCACAGACCTGTTTTTGCAGTTTCTCCCAGCACTCACTACTCATCCTTCCCAGAGTCCACTCTGCAAAAACAGAAACAGCCCTAGACGACATACAAACATCACTGATGACGTGGATAAGGGAAGTTTCCTGGAGGATGTACCCAGCTGGCAAATATGGGTCGTCAGTACTCTTTCCACAAAATGACGTCTGCCCAAGACACTTGTTTTCAACTGTTCTTCCCTTTGCCCAGCAGTTATTTCAACTCTCCACTCGACCCTCTCAGACAAGGGAAACTTTGCTAATTAGATTTCCAATGGCTAACCATGCAGACGTCGTCGAGGCAAATTGGAATTGGGATCAAGGAGCATTGGGCAATAATTGGGAGAACAGCCCCTACAGGATACAGAGGCAGAATCTATGGGCCAGTTTTCAGACGAATGGTACATGTGGTGCAAACCAGTTCATCCTACTGTAGTTAAAACTTAGACCCAATTAAGAATGTCTTTGAAAGCACCTCTACAAGATCACCACTGTTGATCAAGGACAGTAGCCTTCAGACTTTTCTTTGCTGTTTTTAGCTTTAGTCTAGACTAGTAGAGACTAAGAAATATACTGTAGATGCTATACCAAAAGGAAATGTAACTTTAAGAGTAGTTTAAAGCCATTATTTGTGGTTCTGCTTTCATTCTTAACTTGGATGTGAAACCGTTTCCACTGTCTTTCATCGGCCAAACGCTGTGACCAAAAATCTAAGTTGGGCTGCTGAATATGTCAGATAGAGGAGTTGTTATATTTCTGGGAATTTCAAAGGTTCTGCTGTGGTAAAAACAGAACGGCTCAAGGGGACCTCAGCGACAACATTTTTAAAAGTCCATTAGCATCCCAGGTCGAAGAGGAGCGATGGCTGGCTTCTTGCCTTTTACCGAGAATAGAAAATCAATGGTCCCTGTAGTCCCTCAGTTCTTGGATTAGTATGTCAACTGTCTGGTGTCAGTATAATGTAGTCTCATTCTTATAGTATCTGCACTGTGCCACGGCAGGGAGAGGGCAGAATGGCATCCTAGATGAGATGTGTCTGTCAGGGGAGGTTGAGACCCTCCCTGCCATCGCTGCCACTCAGCCGGTTCCCAGGGGGACGCTGCTTTAACCTCAGCGTCCACAGAGTTCAGACAACTGACGGGCCGCTCTGTGGTGGAGGCCATCGATTGTCACCCCATGTCAGGATACTCTACTCTGTCCTCACGGAAGGGTCCCCACAGATTTGGGCCTGGTTTCTACTGCAGCTTCACTGGCTCATCTTTACAGGATTGATGTCAGGGTAGAATCAAGCCGACAGCAAGCATCAACAAAGTTCTGCAAAGTGTTTCAACACAGTCCTGATACTACACATAGTATCAGTGTCGAGAGGATATAAATATTTGAGTCTCAGTCAACACCCAGTATCTAAGAGCGGAAACTGTTCTAAAGAGCTGGCACCCACTGCTTTATGTACTGGTTACCAGCCTCAGAGAAAAGTACCTTTGCCTCCAGTCAGGTCTTGAACTCAAGGCTTTCTGCCACAGTGGGCGAGTTGGCCAGACTTCACATACTGGGATCTATGCAGGAGTCAGACACTGAGACGGTTCTCTGATCGATCTGGAAAACCGCTGCAAGCATCATCCATCGTCTTTGTGTCCATTTGGGACGGGGAGAAAAAAAAAAAAAAAAAGCCCAGAAGGCTATCAGTGGAAGAGGAATCAGCCCTGTGCCAGTGGTATCCTCATTTGTCTGCCTCCTGTTAATTATTTAGGCTCATCTTCAGAGAATCCTATAATTTTCTGACCATTGTGTGCTCCCTGTCACTCAGTCGGGATCCACCTTCAATCTTCTGGGGCTCTTTCCTAAGGCAACTTCCAAAGCGTCTCACCTAGGGGTCACCTAATCAAACAGATCAGTTTAAAATATGCAGGGCAGCATTTGTGCTACCCCATGCTTCATTCCTCTCCCTTCCTCATACATAAAAGTAAATGTTAACTACCCCTTCTTCTCTCAATCTCCCTGTCATCAATAATTCAGAGTGTTATTGAGAAACACTACCTGAACCCTGTATTGACAGAAATCCAAGCACTGTCATTCCCTCAAGGGCGTCATAATTGGATACCCCCCGAGGCTGCTGCTGTGAAATGCAGGGCAAGGGGGAAAGCAGAGCGAGTGTTGTTGTTTTCTGTGTTTTTGTGTGTGTGTGTGTGTGTGTTTCTTTCTATTTTTACCTATCTATTTCAGGGGCTTCCATCTGACCCAACAGCAGAAGTCAGCCAATGCACACACTGACTCTTATCGACTCAAGAACAATCCTTTGGGAATATTTAGGGATGGGCGGTAAAAAACTCAGGTATACTAACTTTAGAGAAAGGGATTACAAAAAGATTTACAAGGAGACTTACTGAGGGGCTTTGGAAAGGATAATGATATGATTTCATCAACTGCTGAAGACCTTTACTTGCTGCAGCGGTGCATGAAAATGTAAGTTATGTAAGCTTATGTCACTCAATCCCACTATAAACCCATGCAAACTGGAAGTGAGGCAGGCAAAATTTAGGTACATCAGTTTGGATGACATTTACACTGCAATAAGTAATATGCTGAGAAAGGTATTTCCCTGACATAGTTTTGAAACTCAACCCCAAAATACAATTTCAGTGTCCTCCTCCTAGTCCATTCTATCATTAAAATCTCAAAATTAGCTGCAGCTATACTGAGTGTCTGTAGGTACAGCATGGAAACCTAACACCCCACTTCCAATACCATACATTGTCCTCTGCTCTGAAAGTAAAACAATGGAGAAAATAGCCGATATAAAAGAGAAATGAGCAGATATAATCTCCTGCCCTGAAACACATTACAGATTATTGTACTGCCTGAGCCTGTCATCATTCCTGCAGAAGTGCTGACCCCCTACAAGGACATGAAGAGGGGCACAAGCAAGCCAGATGTAGATGATATTCAGCAGACTCCTGCTGGCAAGATGAAATGCACTTGCTTCAATAGTCATATTAAGGGGAGAAAGAAGGAAGGAATGGAGGTGAACAGATAGTACTGTCAATGTTTATCCAGAAGATGACTAAGGATTTTCCAGTGAGTCTTTAATATTGCCAGGAGAGTTTTCAGCCCACAGCAACACTGCAAGTACAAAGTCAGTACAGCAAACTTGTGGGGAAGAGGGGTGT
>OMLF01027553.1:12455-23416 GCA_900302615.1 Holocentrus rufus
CCTGCCTGTGTCTAGTACGGCGGGTACACATGACTCATTTGTCGCATTGCAAGCACACTCTGTCACCTCTGCAAGCCTTTCACTTGATCACGTCTCTGTTTGTCCGTCTGCTTTATTATTTTTTTTTTCTGATCAGGTCTGACTATTCTGGTGCGAAAATAAACAAGGGAGGCAACACGCTGCAGTGGGGCGAGGATTTTACCACTTTGGCCTGCAGCCCGTAGTGCACGCTCATGTCTTGCCAAAACATGAAAAAGAGCTCCGCCTCTTGAAAAAAGACCTAAAAGCAGAACTTGCATCCACCTGAGTATAATAAGGACAACAGTCAAACAAATACATTTGACTGTGTCACTTATATCAGATCCTCATTAGCAGTCACTGGCAAATTAATGGAGTAATTAATATGGCAAATTAAGTTTTCAGCTAATGGGTATCTTTTAATAAACAACATGCGGAGACATGAAAGCATCATTGACCAAGGACAGTGTGGTAGGTGGAACGGGAGGCGGGTCGAAATTCGATTTCAAAAATGCAACACAATTCTTTAGAGAAGACATAACATTTTTAATATAGTTCTACCCCAGTTCTGTCAGCCCACACTCCTGCCTGTACGCTGTCTTCCAGATATGCTACATCTAATATCATAAAACATCAACAAAAACTGTCAAGCAGCTGTAGTAAGGAGTTTAAATGAAAACGAGCGCTCGTTGGCTTCATTATCTATAAATAACGCTATCAAAAATTCTCTATCTGTGCACTTCCCCTTTCTCAAAGAAAATCTCTGTAGTGATACTATAGTTACTTACTTTAGGAAACTGCTTGACTGGTATTAAAACTTTCTGGCCCAGTTTCATGTTCTTGTTGATGACGACGTCGATGAACTTTTCTTCTTCCTTCCCCTCATCTTTCTGGATTTTTTCGATTTCTGCGGATGGGGAAGAACAAAGGTGAAGGGGGAAAAAAAGAAGACATGAGTCAGTGCAGAAGCAACAAGTTTACATCTCTGAGGGTGAAAATGGGCAAAGATGATTTGAAAACAGCATCTAAGACGTTCTTAGAAATGACAGCACGAGTATGTAATATATACAAACAGCGGCCTGCTTCTTGCCATTGTCACTCACACCTTTTTGGTCTGTTCAGCCACATAAATAAAGATGTGTTTTTATTGGAAAAGGTGTAAGTCACATCAGCACCGTTCATCTCGCCTATTGGATGGGGCTCTATCATCATAATACTTTGCAATTTGAGCTGGGGATACCAATTTACTGGTGCAGACACGTCATGTTCTTCAATCCCTTTCATGTGCTTAAAAAAAAAAAATGATAGAGAGGACAGTGTGGCTTGCACCTCCGAGCTATGAAAAATATTGGCTGTCACGCTTCTTCTTTTTCTAAGAGGTAGACTTTGATGTATTTGGAGATGCAACCTTGAACGTTTAATCAGATGGATAACATCTGTGTTTCAGCGCCAGTGAAATGGTTTTGCACAGAGGGCAGCTAGAAGGTGTGGGAGGCTACAACAAAGACTGCAGGCTAAAACCCTGGCAGGGGAGAGGGCGAGGCAGCAGGTAAACTCAATAGATTTATTTCTTCTCGGCAAAAACGATTCTGAATGAGGAAGAAATGAGATTAAAACGGAGCAATCATGATGCTTTTCAGCTTGCCTGCTCATGTTTTGACACATATTTTTGGAGGAGGCCGGTTCAGAATAGGAACTGGCAAACCAGCTAAACAAGCTCGGTTAAAGCTTTGAGAAAAAAATGGCAGTGCCGTAGTAAATCAAGACAAACCTCACATAAGCGCACACAAAGACATGATAAATTCAGCCATGTTCGACATGTACAGTACAAACATGAGAAAAAAACGCTCATTTCCAATTATATTGCATTGGGCCAGAGTTGAGCAAGGTGTATCAGCAAGGCAAAGTAGAAAATAAGGAGGCAATTATGACTTCGCCACAAAGCGCTGCAGTATTAAATTTGAAGAATGTAATTAAAACCTTTGATATGAGTTTTAACAAGGATAAAAGAAGTATCAGTGAGATGGAGATATCTTTCAGCTTCAGTTTATCCCAAGGGGGCCAGAGACTGCACACATTCTGAGAAAAGACAAAATTAATATTAATGCATCGCCTAGCAACATGCCAAGACAGAGTTTCCTCCTTCCACAATCCCTCGTCCTCAAAAACATTCAGGCCCTGATTCACTCAGATTGTTACATCGGCAAATCGTGCAATCCTTTGCTCCTCGCTCTTTCCGGCTTGTAGCGCGGAGTTTGTTCACAGAGAAAGTTTTTTGGCCGTTTCAAGGTGCGGCGTCCAAATAACTCCCAAAGAGGCACAGCGCACCGCTCAATCACCATTTGCGAGCTTCTAGCAACAAGCCAAACTGTATCTTCAAATGAATTGAGCTCCTGGAAATTGGACTACAGCATCAGGCGGTGCGATTTGCCAAACTAAACCACAATACTTTTCAAAAGATATTGTTTGTGGGGGGAAATGATGTGGACTCAGAGCCACCTCCACTTTGTATGGCTCACCTAAGTCCTTATTATGTGTTCAGAAAAGAGAGATTTAACCATGCATGGCTCACACAAGCACAATGTGGCTGTTTTTTTTTTTTCTGCCAGCGCTATTGAAGCGTCCTCCACCGCTTGCAAATGGATACTGAATAGCATGATATTCTAATTTGGCCATTTGAGAGGAACACCGTGTACTCGACACAATGCAAACCTTTAGTGAATCAGGGCCTCGAAATCCTATGCTTCATTGAAAAATATCACCATACCGCAACATAGGCTCTCAGTAGATTGTCATGTTCATTGTCCTTTATCCCAGTCGTCTACATTCAGCTACAATGTTGATTTGTGAAGCTACAAGGAGAATGACAAGATTTCAGCTACTCCTGGGGAGCGACAAAGCTTTCGTATTAAAGAACAATGTGTTTTAGCAGCAAATGAGACCTAAGTGGAATTTAATATTAAAGATTTTCCTTTGACACTTCAGCATGCCATCTTGTTGTTGTTGTTGGCTGTGAGATGGGATTTGATGGCGCCTCCTACACCAGGTGAAAGAAATTGTTTTAATTGAAACGCTGGCATCTGATTGGTCTCTGGGCTCCGAAGAAGCCATTTTGAATACAATTATCTTTTGTCATTTTTACATTAAACGCATTTTAGTGTTATCAAACTGTCCCAAGACTGGCTAAAATTGAATGATTTACTTTGTTCTTTTGGATTCATGCACCTTGGAGGAGCTGCAGCGTTATTTAATGTTTGTGAAGCTACAGATTTCTTTGACAAATCAGATGCTACGCAGCGAAAGCATCCCCTTCTTTTCAACCAGAATTAACGCATATCGCATGGATTTCCACCCCCATTCTTGTTTGAGGCTTTTGAGGGATTCTTCTGCACGAAACACTGTCAACCATACGGCCCCTCCACGCATTAAAATTGTATTTACAGTCTATAAAATGCATGTGCCTGAGTGACGACACCACGCGACAGGACGCCATCCCAGCTGTCTGCTTTTCTATTAGAAATGGAATCACTTAAAAGCGGCCCTGTGATTTAGGCCTTTCCATTTAAAATTCATAAGCTGGGTAGATTTTGTAGGATTATGCATGACTTCAGCCGAGTATTGGAGAGTCGAGCTGGGGGAGGAGGCAATCGGGTCATTAAGTCTCCCAATTTCATGTTGAGGGGTGAGATACATATTAAATACAGTATCTGCACGCTTGTGTGTATCGTCCTTTATTGCTGGACAAGATTCAGAACTAATAGGATCAGTACATGTCACTCAGCAAACGCACACGTTGTGCATGTACAGAGGCTGTTGCACCTCGTTCTGATTGCGCTGTAACACAAATAGAGTAAATATAAACCTTGCAAGGACAGAAATCATTTGTCATCCTTCGAAAAAGAACATGGGGTTAATAGGCCTTTTTCGCAGTCTTTGGCAGTTAATGGGACAGTTTCTAAGTAGTGCATGAATACACATCAGTTTGTTGATGGCAATTTTTCCTTTAGAATACCCCATCCTTAAAGCTGCACTAGGAAGATAATTATGGAAAAATACACCCGTCTTATCAGTATAAATCACAAATTGGGGCTGCAACAGAACAGCGCCTTATCCCCACTAACTGAGACGCCGCTGATTCGCCCTATTTGCCCAAATGAAAGTCTTGTCTGGTTCACTGGTGGGAAATCTTCTCTGCTTGCGGGAAGTGCTGAATCCAAACTTAAGACTGAAATGCAAACTGTCTCCTCGACTGCAGGGAGCAAGCGCTCTGTCCAGAGAAATCTAGACTCACCAACGTTAGATCTCTTGCCTCTTTCGTCTCTTTGATATCTGTCGATAAAGTGATCACAAGACTGGCCGGGCTGGTAAACATCAGCGTGCGGCCTGCAGTTTGCTGGCACTGCATTACATGAATTCTGGGAACTAAAGTTTCAAAAATTTCCTAATTCAGCCTTAAAGGAATACTCAAACATTCTGGGGCAAAATACCCATTTTCCAACTTGCCCAGACTGAGACAAGATGTTTGATACCATTTTCACCTCTGGACGTCCACTGGTTCGGTAGCATTTCATGCTAGCTTAGCATAAAGACTTGAAGTCTACAGGAGTCATTAGCCTAGCTCCATCAAAGTGAAAAAAATAAACCATAGAGCAACTCCGAAGCTGTCTTATTTACACAATGTATCATGTGTGTTACACGGTAATAAAATACACGTCACATGAACGAATGAGCACATATGTTTCAGCGGTCATAGTTTGTTTAAAAAAGATTCCAAGATCTGTATTTCAAATACACATGATACATTTTGTAAACAAGACAGCTTTGGAGCTGCTGTATGGTTTATTTTTTCACTTTGATGTAGCTAGGCTAATGATTCCTAAAGATTTCTAGTCTTTATGCTAAGCTAACAAGAAATGCTACGCATAGGAACCAAAGCGGTACAGAGGTGAAAATGGTATCAAACATCTTGTCTCCATCTGGGTAAGTTTTGCTGGGATTCTACTTACAAATACTTTGTAATGTTCCACTTATTAAAGTGAATGTTTTTTGTGCAATTAAATAAACTAGATAAAATAAAGGTTCCCACGGGCATCTTTAATATTGCACTACAAGGGAAAATCCACCATAAATGTCAACATGTTAATCCATTTATGCTGTGACATGTAACTCATATACATCTCTGTCATTTTATTTAGTATGGGGGATTAATTCTTGCTCTCAAACTAACAACCAGTTAATTGCAACAAGAAATGTAATCTTTGGCTACTCCGCTGACACTAAATCAGACATTGACTTTCTGGACTTATTGTGTGTTTGAGTAGGTATGACTTGGGCTGGCTATTGAAATTCGGTATGGCACCGAACAAAATGCCTTGGTACAGTGAAGTGTCTCTGAAGAATCTCAACACACAGAGAGAGAAGCTGTGTCCCATTATCTGAGCATTACAGGAGCTAAAAATGCCAAAAAGAAAATAAAAAATTATATTTATATAAAGAGTAAATGATACGTTACGTTACCTAAAACGGTGACCAATACCTAAACAACGACCTAATAAGCTTTAACTCACTTTAGAGCAAGCATACATCAGAAAATACGTCTATATTTCAAAATAAGTGCATAGCACGTAAAACTGGCTTCCCATTCACTGTCAGTGAAACAGATTAAGTCAGTTTCTTGATACCTCTGTCAACAGTCAGGGTTGACAGTGATATTGAACAAATGGATGGCCATGAACATCAAAAGGGCTGTCCGTGTCCATTCATTTTCCACTTGTTCCCATTCAAGGTCACAGGGGGAGCTAGAGCCTATCCCAGCATGCACTGGGTGGAAGGCAGAGAAACACCCTGGACAGGTTGCCAATCCATCACCAAGCTCATGCTCAAATTGACTTAACAAGCATCATAGGAACAATGGCTTTAGCTTACAGCAGGTAGAAGTTTTATAGAAGCTTTGTTACCCATAAGCAATTTCCCATCATATTTTGTTGTGAAGATTTAGCCTGTGTTCCTTTAACTCGAGTGTTAAAATACCATCAGATCAGCAGTCGTTTATTAGGGCAGTAGAGCTGCATGGGTGCCCTTGGTGTCACTTTGGTAAACAGCATGTGGGAAATAAATTCAGTGAGAACTACATTGTCTCCGATGTACAGACTCATTCAAACACTAATTATCCAAGAGATTTGGGCTTTGGTTGTTCGAGGATTTTCTAATGCCAGCTTGAGTCTCAAACTTTGAATTACCCACCTCAACACAGACTTTGAATTATAGATCTTATGACACATTTTGTGCTGCAAGCAAAAGATCTAGATGAGTCTGAGGCAGCGAGGAAATGAGCAAAAACTAGACCAGTATTTTCTTTTAAAGAGCAAGACAGTGCTGCCTAACCCCATATCTTAGTTCAACTGACTGGAACTGACTGGCGCTTCAGAATTAATTCTACATAAAAACTGTTTTATGCCACAATTTTTCATGTTAGTGGCCCAACCTACAGGTATTTATCTAACTGTGGTATTTATCTAACTGCGGTGCCCCAAGGCAATGTATGTTTTGCAGAGAAACCTTTTAAGTTGCAATAAAGAGAGGCTGTCAGGGAGTAACATCCACTTTTAAAGGGCTAGACATTCTTTGGGTCAAAAAATAATGAGAAAAAAATATGCTAGGTGGTGTCATTTCAATTATGTCAGATTGTCCTGTTGGATTTAGATGCAATTCCCCTTCAAATTACTACCTTGTGTTTTGTTGTCTCTAAGCAACGTCGTGCACATTCAAAATCACCATATATTAATGCATTTAATGTAATTTTAAAAACATTTATATAAATATAAACACAAATGTTGTTATCCATTTGCCCTGCTCTCCATTTCACCCCCGTACATAAGATACACCTGCATACAAAGGCTTAGCTCTCAGTGTGTTTCCTTCCTTAAATAATTAAATTGAAGTGGAAATTGGAGGACAGAGGATTTCTGCTTCAGTAAATGGTCTTAGGCAGTGAAAACATATTGTGTTCATACAGTAAAACGGTAGGTGATAGATAGCTTTCTCCCGTTTCCTTCATACAATTGATGCTGTGCACTGTTGGCTGCAGACAAAGACTCATTATTTTGTTGTTTGTGTTTTGCAATTACAGTTCAAATGAATGAAATGCTCAAACAGCAAAGTCACATCATTATTCTCATTTTCCATTTTCTATGCAGCACAACCTTGCAACCTTGAAATTTGAATTCTCATACCAAAATGTAATAAAATTCAAGATCAAAGCCTATTCATGGAATGAAATCTCACAGGTACACCGATTTTGAAATGCACTGCACAGAAAAATTAGCATGTAAAATGTTTGTAACAATTATTCATACAAAGTCAGTTGAGAAGCCTGATGTTCTGGTAATCAATAACCCTCTGCAGCCTTTATGAATGCTGCAACATCCACACACAATGGTCATTCTCAGCATAACAGAAGGCAACCAAGTGCTCCTCTGTGTCTAAATACTCAAAACCACACTCATTTCATGTCAAGATGACATTCACACGCATTACCATCTCTCAAAAGACACACTGTGGCGCTCCGACCATATTCAGTGTTATTTCCTCAGCCTATAAAGAGTCTCCGCTAAAGCTGACTGCTGAGGGTTTGAGGCAGTATGGTCAATGTCAGAAACAGTTTGCCCAACGTACATCTCATGTGTGCTTCTAGTGTGACCACACACATTTAGTGTGAATCATGGTGTCAAGGCTGTGACCCTCGAAAGAGAAATGCTAACGCTCAAAAAAACCCCTCGACTTGCTCCTGTCCTGAAATCTCAATTTCACTCTGGCTCCTCCATTGCCTTGACAAGGTCAGGCTGGCAGCAGGAATTCGTCTCGCCCCCTAATCTGGAGATTACATTCTCGGCGGCCGGGCGAGGCCCTCCCTCCTTCCCTTCCCTTTCTGCCTCTCTCCCTGCAACCCTGCCAGCCTGGCTCTCTACTGCGAGGTAACGAGCCAAGACCCGCTTACAGTGTAGAGATAATGTCCACGGATTAAGACAGAGAGCCCCTCGAGTGGTGCCTCTTTCATTTCAGTATCCGGCCTGTGAAGCATCATAAATACATCCAACTAGTCAGGGACTCCATTCTCTGGATCTCTGGATCTCTCAGGATGTCAAACTCTGCGCCCTCACAGGAGGGAATAAAACCGTAAAGCGGCATGTGATCTTAATCCGGCAAACTCGGTAGTAACGGCCATAGCCTTAGACAAATACAAAGGAAATATTTTCACTGTAAAAATTCTGGAATCTTCAGGGATGCTCTTGTCACCCTCGGGGCGACTCGACAATCCAAAACGGGTGTGTAAGAACATTAAAGTTCCCTGAAGATCCCCTTGGGTGGCAGGGTTCTTGGAAGTACACAAATGTGATTTTAGGGGCTTTAAGGGGTTGCTGCTAAGAAGTTGAGGCTGCCTGTAGACATCTAAAGCCTCACATGACATCACCGCATGCACGCCTGCGTTGTTTATACATTATTAGGGGAGTTGTGGAGCGCATCTGTACTGATTATACCCTGGCACCTGTTCATGTAAAGACTTGCTTGCGTGGAGATTATAAAAGTGTACTCAACCCCTCAGTGGATTTTGCATTGCAAATTTGCCCTTATCCATGAAATTATGACTTATAGCATTAAACAGCAATGTATAGCATGAGTGGGGGGTTTCTGAGATAAGATATAAACCAGGGAAATGTGCAAGCTTCAAGTCAAGCCACTCAAACTACATGCCTTTTTATACTTACATATCCTGCAAGTGTCCAACAGTTGTAATTATTTTGCCTGTGGCACACCTTAGAGCCACAGTTTGTTGTAAAATAGGCAAGAATTGTCAGGAAAAGCAAATTTTGGTGAAAAGGTAGAGAAATGTTTGTTTTCAAGAGAGCAAAGTAAGTGAATCTAAGTAAGCTGTAATGAAAAATAACAAGACAACAACTCACTAAGTTCATGAAAATTCATTTTTCCTTCCTAAAAGGTGTTGGGACTAATAAAGATTTCAGAATTTCCCTGTCTGCTATGGCAACAGAAGAACTTGAAGTTAGTTTGTTCGCTCAGTCTTTTGAACCGCATTAGCATTTATATTTCCAGCGAGCAGTCCATGGAGGCAGATGCAGAGAGGTTCAGAAGAGAGTCAGAGACATGAAAGGATCTGCATGCATTTGTGTGGGCATCACTTTTCAGCCATAACCCGACTGAACGCTAAGACCCACCTCCTGCTCCTCAGATGATAAAGATGTCAGCAGTACAATGCAAACACTGGACACAAATGCTATGATTTGATAAAGTTACCACATGATGAATCCAGTGTTATTCACCCATGACAAAGAAGACCTTCGGTGGGTGGGAGTTCTTTTGCTAAGTTTATTGGAAACAAGTTCCTTTTCCTCGTACCAATGCATATGCAACAGCCCATTTTACAGAAATCAAACAAACTGAAAGTCAATGCTGCTTAGCAAGGAATTGTTTAAATTACATGTTATATAAATTAAAAGCACATGACGTAGCCTACAGACTACAGCTATGCCAATTCAAAAGTACATTTAGAGACCATTCAAAATTTAGGATCTAAAAATCTCTCCCACACTGAATGTGAAATGAGTTTGTTCCTCAAACATCTTATATAGGTTAATAATATTCCCCCATACATAATTCAAAAATATTCTCATCATAAAATATTCTGTTTTTGCACAATAGATTAGCAAACAGCAAACCGCTAAGAAGTTTCTTCACACCAGCAGGATATATACTGACCTCGTGTTGAAATCAACTCATGCATTTTTACCATTAAGATTTTGTAAACCCCTCACAGAGGTAAAAGACAAAGCAAATAAAGAGCAGACCTTCCATGAGGGAGGATATTGCAGAGAATGATGGGTAACAAGTAAAGGATCTTACAATATGCATGATGCAGATAAGTAAAACATCCCACAGTCCTCAGCCTCGTTAAAAATTCCAGCCTAACTAATTCTGCATCTCCATCACCACCACCTCTACCTTCCCTCACTTCTTTGTTACTCCAGCTGTCCCATAGACGAGCATTCGTAAACTTATTAGAACAAATGCATTTTAATAAAGAAATGACAATCCCTCCCTGCATAAGATGGGTTTGACCAATTATGGATAGAAACCAATATTTCTAGCTGTTATTTTACACCAATATGCTGTATTTTTATTCAAAAGAGCTAGTCTTTCCCCCAGAATTGTACTCTTGTCAGGGTGGAAATTACTTCTGAAACAGCATTTAGACTGTCATGGGATACCAAAACGCTTCACTGAAAACCAGACTAATGAAATTCTTTTGGATTGGCATCCCCACCCAAGCTACTCAGTGGTAAAGGAATATCAGGGATACACCATCGCCTTTGAATTGAGAATTAATTTCAATAAAAGAATGTGCATTAAATGAATAAAAACATGGAGATAAAATTTCATGTCAGGTTTTTCTGGCTGTTTTCATGTCGTTCTGGTCAGGGAGGAACCGTGATCATGCCAGCAGTGGACCACATAACTGGGCTGATATCTAATAATAGGCCAATATCAGCCCACTATATCCATCTAACCCTAGAAGACACCCCTCCGCTGTTCGCATCTCAGATTACACTTTTGATGAATTACCATCTTTGTTCCTCAATAATGGCAAAGCCTGTAATGCTTTCACACTATCTGCAGCCCGCCATACACAACAAAACACACGGAGAATGTGACTGTACAGTGAGGGAACACTCTGAAAATGAATAGGGTGAAAAGAAAAGGACGAAGGAGTGAAGATGAATCATTTGAAACATGTATTAATTAACAATAAATCATCGGTCTGGTCACACCCCCACCTTCATAATAAACCTTTTTTTTTCCTGTGGACCCTGACATGAAAGGACCACAGCAAGGCTACTTTAGCCCACAATTAACATAAGCTGATGTTTATC
>OMLF01027554.1:0-20303 GCA_900302615.1 Holocentrus rufus
ATATTAGTAAAATTATCGCCAACTTATCACAGACGCGCTTGACTATTTAGGTCACTGGTACATCACACAGGGGAGAGCGATTCTGTCTGAAACTGAATGCAAAACAGCTCGGAATGAATTAACTTATCATATCATGCACTGGTTATTCCGGGGTGTAAATCTCTAGTCATGAAAACAAGTCAAACATCTTAAGATGGAGGGTGGTTGAGTGTAGGAATACATTACTTTGAGTTTCCACTTGTAAATGAAATTGGTTTCCTCGCCAGTCCTAAGCGCATTTGCAGTGAGTACATTTCAACCTTCACTTCCCCAAGTTAAGACGCAGGAGCACCAGTGCTTTGCATGTAAATCTCTGAAGTGTAAGCACACAGCCTACGCTCTCTCTCTCTCTCTCTCTTCTCTAACACACACAGACAGTTTTTCTCTCTCGCTCACTCTATCACACACACACACACACACGCGCGCGCGCACACACAAAAGCCGCGCAGCAAATCCAACTCCGACTCTAACTCTCAAACTCTATAACTTGTATTCCCCGTGAAATATACTGTAGGGCAATTCCAAAATGAGTCACTGGCAGACACACAAATTGACGCGCGCGCACACAGAAACACACACACACAAGCACGTTAGTGCTCACACAACTCCACCAACCCTCTTACATACACACCCACAGACACACACACACCTACACACACAAATCGCTATTCACCGATGAACTAAATAGGTAGACAGGACCAGCCTATACCTTATCATGTCTCAAAATACCTCTGAGAGACAGACAGGCTGTTTGAGCAGGGCTTTTCAAAACCACAGTATTGTCATATTCAAATGTCAAGTACCTGAATAAGATATGATTACAATCCAGTCATGCTATTTCAGATTATAACCAAATAGAGATGTTAGAAAGCAAATCAAATCGTATCAAAAAAGATACAGGAGTCACTAATCATGAGATGAGATGGAGGGAGTTTTTATACTTTTAGAGCAGTTCATCTGAATCCCAGAGTAGAGAATATTATCTAACCAAGATCCAGACCAACTGCAGGAAGCCCTCTGCACTGAGAGTTAAACACAAGAGTCAAATATCACAGAAAATAAACATGTTGGAAAATATTGTTTGACGTGCAGGAGTCTCAGCAGAATCCCGTTTCTAATAACCGGTCTGTAAAGCTGAGAAATTAAATGAAAACATATCAATAATTCATTCTAGAATATCATTCCACGCGCAGCAGGAGAGGAAGATCCTTGGTTATCACTGAAGATCAGAACAGGCATGATTCCCAGAGAGGTGGTTGCTGTGCGCTTGTTTGCCCTGGATGAAAGTCCGTTCCCACACCAGTTTGTGACCAGCGGAGGACGCGCTGGCTCCAAGTGGCTCGTGTTGATGCATTGCGGTCTGCTTGAAATTTCCCGATGCGAGATGTAATGCATAAATGCAGCAAAGTAGAAACTTGGCTCCTGGTTTGGACCAAAACAAACAAACTGTGGGTTTGAGAAAGCCCTGAGGTCAGTCAGAGTCCATAAAAACCTAGATTTAATTTGTGTTGCAGGGCGACACCTACACTGAATCTAAGAGACAAACTGAATACATTCATCCCCTAATTCTTATGCCTGGGATTAACTTTCATTACATTATGTGGCTTCATAAGGCCTTTACGAAACCCTCCATCCCAAATACCCACTGTAGGGAGCAAATTATGATCAATATGGTCATGGTAAACCGATCTAGAGTATATCATACACTCATATTTGGATTAATTTGGATACCACTTTATTTTGGTAAGCCCATGTGACCAGTTTGGTTTGGTATATAACAGGTGGGTGGATATTAAAAGAGGTGACTCAAAATAATGTTCTAAACAAAAACAAAATAAGTGAATAGTTTGTGTGGTATTGTTGAAATATATATAAAAAAAATATGTAGCCTTGTATATGTAAGTACAAAGTACAAAAATATCATTTGTAGTCTCCAAAAGGCCTTCTTGGAGATCCGCCTAGACATGGCCACAGAAAAACACAATGCAGAATACTCATTTTTTGTGGTGTTATGATCAAATTTGAAACAGGAATTGGTCGGCCTTGTGGCTGTGTGAGTTTCTATGCCAAAGTGGCACAGCCTCAGGAAACTGTTCACCTTCAAAAAAAAATACAAAGGCTTTTCTTTTGCTTTTAGACACCAAAAACATTTAGTTTCCACTGTGTTTGAGCTTCTGTTACTCTGTTACAGTAACACTTCGTATTTCTGACTCTTTAGCCGTGAAACTGCGAAGTCGGAGCTTTCAGGAGAGACTAAGCCTGTGTTTGTCGTCCAAGGGGTTGAGGGGATACAGCCATTTTAATTTGGGTGTCATTTTCAGCCTTTTTTCAGAAATTGGCCGGTTAATTGTAAACCTGACACCTGCCCCCGGACCCTTTTCAAAATGAACCCCGGCCAAAGTGTCGCCGCGCACGTCCCGCCAAAAGTTCTTCGGCCCAGTCCTTCAGTTGTTCCTCATGAGTGTAATCCCCCCGAGTTAAAGCAGCTCTGCGGTGCCGCGTCAAACTGCCCACCAGGCTCTGAGCTACCGCAGGCTTTCTACAATCACTGCGCACTGGGAGCAGTGGGAAAGAGATGCCCCTGCCCATTTTTCAGTCCGCAGAATGGCACGGAGGCAGCTCTCCGCCGTGAGTGTGTGTGTGTGTGTGTGTGTGTGCATGTGTCAGCATCGGTGATTTAAATGGATATGCTCCACGGGTACAAAGGCAGAGCATTGTGAATCACACATCAGGACACCTGGCCCGTTCCGCACACACGCATGCTCGCACGCGCACACACACAAGGTACAACATGCGCACACACATGCACACACGCCCCTGATGCACATTCATACACTTGGCGGGCGCCGGGCCTCTCGCTGGTCCAATTCCACATATGTCCCTGCCCCTCTCCCTCCCTCTGGCTGGACGGTGATAAGTCCCCCCCCGCTCTCAGTCAATGCGAAGCTGTGAATAATGGATGAGGTACAAGTTGTGAAGACCGGAGCGGAGCAGTCACATCTCCGGCCATGATGGAGACAGACTTCTGCTACCCCATGATATCTCTCTCCCTCTCTGTATCTCATGCCGTCTCTCTTGTTTTGTTTTGTTTTTCTCCCCCTCCATCTCTCTTTGTTTTTCCGTCTCGGTCCCATCTCTACCTCTTTATCTCCATGCTAACGAAAGAGCAGGATCGCTTTCGTCTTTTATTTCAAAATAGCATGATTCAGACTTCTAAAAAAAAAAACATTTCAGTTAGTTAAGTTGCCCTTTCAGTTTTCTGACAGCCTAAAGTGAATTGACCCTGGGTCAGCCAGCTTCACTGTTTACTGCCTTGTTTGACCTTAAAACCACTCACACCATGTCTCTCTCAATCCATGAATAACAGCGACATGCACACAGACATAGACACACGCAGACAAACACACACACACACACACACACACACACGCCGCTCTCCATCCCCCCAAGGTGGCACCGTCATGCCAGCTCCAATTCCCATAATGCTCTCTATGTGTATTTCAAGCTCTCCTGGAATGCTCTCTCTCTCTCTTTTCGCTCGCTCTCGCTGCGTGCCTGTGCGTCATCCCACCTTCAAATCGGCGTTACGTGAACACGGGGCGAACAGCACATGTGATATTTTGCATTGTGTTCTGCGGCTCGGTGCCAGTCACCTGTGGGGAGGGTCACCGGGATCCAGCTCGTTCCCGGGTTTAGTCGACTGCCGCGGCTCCCCCCCTCGGGGCCCGCGCCGCGCTCAGTGACCTGTGCAGCCGGGCTCAAACAAATAACACAGCCGGTGAAAAAACGAGGAGCGAGCGAGCGAGCAGAGAAGCGGAGTAGAAAGAGCCGTGAGTAAATGCAAAGTTAGAATCTTTCATGCCACTCTCACATCTTTGACCCTTACATTTTTTTTCAAATTTGCCTATAGAAAGTTGTTGTTTTTCTAAACCTAATCATTCTGTTGCTCCAGATCCAACCCAATGAACCAACTGGCTTTGTATTCACAAGCCAACCACATGAACACGTATTTTTTCTCGCCCCACATATGAATAATGTCATGTAAACGGCTTACTCCATGGAAGTATATGCCACTCCCACGAGCAATACAATCAATATATTGCCGAAATTTCCCACAGCTTTCCCTCCCCTCCCACCTGATATCCAGCCCCTCCTCCAAGTCCATCCCACCCACATGCACACTCATGCATGCGGCTCTAATGCCGATGCAATGGGAGAATAGGAATTCTGGCCATTCTGGAATACCATTCTGCAGCTACAGCAAGCTAAGCTAAAGTGCAGTAGCTGTCATAGTCCAACCCTCTGAAATATCCCTATTTTAGTTTGTTTGAGGAGCGTGCACAGCAGCAGTGCACGGTGACATGATTGGCACTGAGGTAGCCACGCCTCCTTGAGGTGATTGGTTGTTTGATTCACACTGAACTGATTTTAACAAATGAGATTATTACCCCAGGAGCAGCCTGGAAAACCGGATTTTTTTTTCCTCAGTGGCCTTTAGTTTAGCTCGTACCCTCTGTGTATAATGGTGATTTGTCAAAATTGTGTAGAAACAAAGCCTACCTACTGAATCTTTAATAGGAATGCTGGTGTGCATTATGACTCATGAGAAATGACTGATGCTGGACTCAGGCTAGCGTCACACCAGACAAATGAAGCCACACTCCAGTGTGTTCTGCCTGTGCTTGGATGCCACTCTGTGAACTTAATGTTATGGCAGCCGATAAACCAACTGCAATACTTTTTTACATCCCTCCTTATACACTGTTTTCCTCCACCCCTCTCTTCCCTCCTCCCCCTCCCTTGTTTCTTTTATGCAAATTAGATGAATTCTATTTCTCTTATGAACTACAATAAGCGCCCTCTAAAAATGCTAATTTCAAACATTAACACTGTGCTATATATTTACCTTACAGCCGGCTTTCTAATTAATCATCAGTATTAAATATTAAGGCTGTTAGAATTCTGCAAAGGCCCTAAGAATGGAAATAAATGAGGATAGATGCTCTGGGCGTGGCCCCTCATAAGCCTGTCTGACTAAGACTGCTGATTAAAAATAAGCTCTCTTTTTCAGACAGTTATGAGTCAGTTGGTTAGGGAGGAGATTGTAATATTTCTTGTTTAATGATAATGTCTCATCCAAAAAGACAGCGGGCAAGTGGCCAAATCTTGTGAGCTGACGAAGCCACTGAATCATGACGGGCTGGTACAGAGAATCATGTGTGTAAGATCACAGGTGGGACTCTGCAGCAGCCAGTCAGGTCAAAATGAAAGAGCAAACACTGCAACGAAATCTCCATCTTAGCCATTTAATCTCTTATCAAATATTAAAATCCTGTTTTTCTTAAAACAACTGAAAGAATCTGCCAGTGAGATAATCCCACTTGTTTCCAATACAGTTTCACTTGTTTCAGGAATTAAATATGTTGAGCCAAAATAAAACAGATCAGACCACTAGTATCAAGAAAAGGGTGGAAACATTTTCCTCATGGGCATTAATGTGTGTGTCAACCCTGCCAGTCCAAATGGTGCATTTCTCATAACAAATACAGGCTGCATGGCTGAGATTGGTTCAAACCCAAAGATTTTTATTCTATTTATTTTTATTCGAGTAGAGATCCCAAAGGTTTCCAAAAATACGAAACATGAATTACAGGGAAGTATAAAATTATGGACAAGATATCTAGATATTTTCTATTTGATGTAATGCTGCAGCCATAAAACAATGGCATCTTGGCTTTGAATATTTCACTCAATATTTAAGTGTGAAGTACCTTAAGTGATGCGTTGAAATCACCAGATGCAGAATATTTATGTGCTTCATGTAATGTGGAAAAACATGTTTTTTTCCCTTACTTTCAAGCTACTTAAGGGGAAATTTAGTGGAAAATCAGACTTCAAGAGGTTAATTCCAAAGCTTCCACCCTTAAACCATCTCTTCTTTAATAATTAAAGAGGCCAGCTGAACTGTATGTCACTGGCTCTTCACCGCGGTGCGAAGCAGCTCTGAGCCCTGATCTGACAGCATTCCAATGAGACTGACATTGCCATGATATCAAGGACAGTTTCTTACTCGTATCTGTGCGCAACATCCTCTTTTATCATAATGTTTGATGGCAGAACTGCTGGCTCTGCTCAGGGCCACATGCCCAGCTGCTCTTCCTGTGGCAATGTTTATGTTTTTTTTATTTTTCCCCTGAATTTGATAGATACTTTCCTTGCCTCTGTAGCTATCCATGTTCATGAATCATTGTATTTTTTTATTATTTTCTTGGAAGGAAGCATGAAAAAACATCCGAATATTTGAGATTTTGAAGCCGCGCCATTTGTTATACTTTTTGGCACGCGCGTTTGTTTTCGCTGCGCAAAGACACCGAGAAAGAGAGGGAAGTGAATGGCTTGAAAGCATAATTGGTCTTTGACAGATGCCCATTTAGCATTTCGGCTTCAATTTTAACTTGGAACAATGAGTAATACTCATTCAAGTGCACAGCAGACAATGCAAGAAGTCCATTTACGTACAAATCCACAGTGTGGCACCTTAAATGCCTATAATTACCTGTGACAATGAATCTGCTTTAATAACAATTTTGGAGAAACACTATTTACAGTAAGCCCTCGGCAGCATCCATATTCCTGTCAGAGAACAGAGGGATTGAAGTTTTTAATTAATGTGAACGCGAGCTTCCCTGAGGATACACACACACACAGACAAACTCCCTCTCCCTCACACACACACACTCTTGTACACACACTCGCTAGGCTAGCACACCCACACACATCCATGCAGACATGTACCCAGACTGCACATTGCAGACTGTAGCAGAAACACTTGCGTGACAGGCTGAGAGTGGCAGAGCGACATATCAAACTATACATAAACGTCTCCCGGAGACACTTTGTCAAAATAAAAGTGTCTGAAGTGTGGAATAGAGCTTCTGCGCCCATTTTGGAGAGTATTACGGCGCTGTACTACACACTGCATTAAAATGAATTCCATTTACATCTTGCTAAACACTGACTGCACTCCACTTTCAAAGCGATGGTGGCTTGCTACGAGGCATAAGTTCACATAGTAAAACGGGAGGGGGGTTTGAGTCATGCGCATCTGCTACCTTCCTCTCGGGCATGCCTGTGTGTCAGAAGCATGCATCCCTGCTTTTTTTCACGCTGGACGCCATATGATGTTTTGAATGGACGCATGCTGAGAGAGCGTGTGTGAGAGAAATGGAGATCGACAGACAGAAACAGAACAGAAAGAGACAAAGCTGAAAGACAGTGAGAGTGAGAGAGAGTGGGAGGGATAAAGGCAGAGAGGCAGAGTGTGTGTTAGACGCCTCAGGTTTTAGTCAGAACATGCAGTTCGGTCTGATTCAGCCTCACAGCTCTATTGATGTAATCAGCCCTTTAGCAAGACGCTCAGTCGGATGTTGAGTGTGTGTTTCTGTGTGTGTGTGTGTGCATCTATGTTCAATTGAATGTGCATATGCATACTTTAGCGTGTGACATGTGATGATGTGTGTGTGTGTGCATGTACAGTATGTGTGTGCACATGCGTGACTTTGTCCATGAGTGATACTGATGGCAGTCCAGTCTTGCGTGAGGATTTATTCGTGTATTTGCAAAAAGTGTACGTGTAAAGATTGACATAACGCAATGTACTGCAAAATAATCACCAAATTCATCCATAAAGGCATAGAATGTTAACTTTTCAGCGGGCCGCGGTGCAAAATGATCTATTTCCCTTGCACCATTACAGCCAGCAATAAGCTGTTTTTGGTCATCAAACTAATGTAGCAGTCACAGACATTGACTGCCCTCTAAAATGGAAATTCGTAAGCCAAAATGGCACAGTGGGAATATCAAAATATGACATATTCTCTCCTTCTCCCACCTCCCTCCCTCTCTCTCTCTCTCTCTCTCTCTCTCTCTCTCTCTCGTTCGCCATCCCTGCCTCTCTTCTCCAGGGTTTTTCAACAGAGAGCACATCTGCTGTAGAAATTCTTCTGAAGGACGTGTCAAACCCTCCCTGACACAGCTGACGAAGCACAGAGAGACAGACAGGCCAACAGGCAGACAGACACCTCGCTCAGATGGGAACCGAAATCCATAGCTGGGTCCATCAGACACCAAGGAGGCGAAATGCACCCTTCTATGGATAAACATGCAGGATTGTCCACGGAAATGAGATTTAAGGTGTGTTAACGGCAGGAATGTTTGGAGTGGTGTATTTAGACTCTGGAGTATTTACTTCCTTTAGTTCAAGCTTGGGTAAAAACCAAGCAACCACGCCAAGCTGCCATGACAATGCAAGTCTCTGTCCTCTTTCAAGTGAACTGTGGTCTGGTTCATTAGAAGTGAGCTTTGAACTACAGGAAACCACCCCCAGAGTTCATGGCTTCATGAATATGAGGAGATAGATGTTGACATCTGATAGTCAGCAGTTGTTCATGTGTTGGGAAAACTTAGTATAACAAAATGAAGCCGGGGCAAACCACAGTATCGACTGATTCAGCGATTTCCTCATGTGTCCTTAGCTGATATGAACACACAGGAAAAGCTCAATTGTGGCAAAGAGCGCAGACGAGTCCGTCATGCTTTGTCCTCTTCAACTCTACTGGACCCAGCAAGGTTCAAACCCACAAAAAATTATTTTAAATTCTAGTGGAGATCTCAAAGATACCAAAGATGTCCTGCTGAATTACAGGGAAATGTGTCTTTTAAGGGGAAATTTAAGGTAATATCCAAGTTTAAGGGGTTAAGTCACAATTGCATTTGCTTTGAAATCTCTATGGGATGATGGTTTACAAAATCTTTCAAATAACTGAGCTCCTTGCAAATCCATATGACCTTTGTTTACAAGCTCTGGTTCACTTGTGGCAGTATGGACCTAAATGAAGCAAGAACAAGTTTACTTTTACAGTTACTTCATCCTAAAGTTCAGCTAAAGACACAGCACTGCACTGGATCCAGTGTATCATGTCTGTTTTTAAGATCAAAACAAAATGTAGACATGAAATTTGAACACATTTCACTCACACCTCACTGTGTTTCTGACTTTGTCTCATGAAATACACACACAAAAACACATACAAACACACAGTCCTTTTTGTTACCCAGTATGGCCCAATTGGGATGAGCCCTCCTGTTTCTACTGGGATCCTGAAGTTCCGTGGAGGAGGGACTCCCTCTGCCCAGGGCGTCTCTACCCAGGACAGGCTCTCTGCCCTGGGGTGCCCTGCCCTGGGTGCCCCCCCTGCCTGGAGCCGAAGTCGCGGAGCTGCTCCAAGGTTCCCCTCCCTCTGCAAGAGACGCGCTTCATTCAGGACCACCAATGGCCATCGGAGGGGAGTGAAAGTTCACAAAGGTCACAGGGGGGTCAAGAGTTTGGAGGATGAAGGGGTGGGGGGGGATACTCACAGGTCAGAGGGAAAAGGTCAAACCAGAACCAGGAAGAAGCATTCAGATCATTCAGTTCATGGGCAAGAGTCACGTTCTGGGTATTTGCTGTGTAGGCAAAGGTGAAGGCAGCAGGGGCACACATGAGCAGGATTTGTGAGGATTCTTGAGTTACATGGGAGGAGACACTGTTAGACTGGTGCAGTATGGCACAGTGTGAAGGAGAGAGTCAGGAGAGAGGAACTGAGACCAGAAACATCGTTGAGGGAGTATAGTTCTTGTTTGCAGCGGACAGAGCACTCTGAACCTCTTCAACCATCCGTCTGTGGGTTTGTCATTACAAATACATGCTGCACGGCCAGGCTGTGTTCAAACCCACACAACTTTATTTTAAATTCTAGTGGAGATCCCAAAGTTCCCAAAGATACCAAATATGTCCTGCTGAATTACAGAGAAATGTGTATAACACGATGCACAAGAAATCTAGATATTTTCTGTTTGATGTAATGCTGCAGCCATAAAACAATGGCATCTCTCAATATAAGTGTGATGGAGCTTCAATGAAGCCCTGCAAGCAGCAGATACAGAATATGTATGTGACTTTGTCGTGCAATATGGAAAAATGCGTTTTTTTTCTAACTTTGAAGCTGCTTAAGGGGGAATTTAGGGGAAAATCAGAGGGTTTCATTTAACATGGTGGTCAAACCTGGGCCATACCATGCCATGCCGTTCTAACTAGGACTATGAGCTCTTCAGTTGACAGTCTTTGTTGTCTTATAACATCTATGATGATCCGTATTTCTGTTACTTTTCTGAGACAAAAACAACCCAAAAGCCAACACAGAGTCAAGAGTCCAATCCATAACATCAGGACAGTTTTTCAAGTGCTTGGCCGATCTCGGTACAAGCAGATAAAAAGTCTAACTCAGACAAATGAATTTGGGTGGTGCTGACATAGATTACCCATTGACAAACTGCACCAGCTGCTGAGTCAAAGATGCACTCACAGCTGTTTAGCCTCTTTGTGCGTGAAGAGACTACACACACACACACACACACACAGAGAGAGAGAGAGAACCAGATCGATTGAGCAGTCACGCTAACCTCACATGAAACAAACCCCGAGTAGAAACATCTAAAGCTGCCTGGCAAATTGGGGGCACACAGTTATAGATTTCTAGTTAGCAGGATGGTTGTGGATGAAACAAATGCAAATTTATGTATCAATGCCCTCATTTAACATCTCTGAGAGCAAAGACTGGCACAGAGCAAGAGCTCAGCTGGATGCTGCGCAACGCCGCTGCGTGTGCATGTGTGTGTAGTTGTGTGTGTGTGTGTGTGTGTGTGTCTGCAAAGGCATACATTCTTGTGCGCGTTTGTATCTGCATGCATGCTCTTAGCTCTTGGTTTGTGTGTGTGAGTGTGTGTGTGTGTGTGTGTGTGTGTGTGTGTGTGTGCTCACTATCTGTTTAGGGCTGTTTGTTTGCTTTTCAGGGATGCTTCCATTCCATGATCAAAAGGAGAGAGAGAGACAGAGAAAGCAAGAGAAGAAAGGGGTAAATCTGTTATTCCTCAGAGAGAACTGTTTGCTAGTTAGAGACACAGATTGTGTCTGCTCTAATCAGATGCATTGTGGGCGTTGACAGACATGATCAGAGGGGACAGAAAGTAAATTCCAATCGATCAGTAGGGACCTTCAAAGCACACTAAGCAGGGAGAAAAAAAATTACCAAGCTATTCTTCTAAGTAGCAATTAAGTCTTGTATGATTTAAAAATAATAACATCTAGGTTCTAAAGGTTTTTTGCAGGTCGGGCATCAAGGTGATCCCCGCTGTTTGGAACTGAGTCACACAGATTAGAAGCCATGCATGAAAGCCAGGAGCCTACCAACTTTTAATCACAATGCCCTACTGGAGATAATGAAATGGTTACAGGAGCACCCTGCAAATCTGAACACAGATCTCAGGCATGGAGGTGGGTGGAACCAATGAAATGTCTAGCCTGTTATTTTCCAGTCCCACTGCTGGGAGTCAAAACATACATTGATATACATTGTCCTACATAATCAAGGACATGCCTGGAAATTAATTGCGGTAGAAGCTAGATTAAACAAAGTCCCATCGGAGTCAGGAAGAATATAAAAAAAAAAAAACGCCATCATTTATTCTTATTTAATTATTTTCAGTTGGCAAGTCATGATACTGAGTCATTTTTGTATTGTATTCATTGCAAAGTTAAAGAATTTTCTCCAGTGAACAAATTATTGCCTAGTTTCTTGTTGATATAACCCTCTTAAAAGTTTGCAACTGAAAGCTATAATGACCCAAATGGGCATTATAAGTCAGATCAATGTAACAAAATATCTCAGCAGCCTCCACGAAACTTACTTTCCACATGTGTTTTATCAGACCACAATAGTCCAGTCCAGATTCTCTTGGTTCCCTCGTGTGAAATACTATAGAGACACAACAGCACAAGTGAAAGCCCAAATGGCTGTAGTCCTGGCAAGTTAATCCTGTGAGGTGAGTGTGCGCCGCTGAGGGCTTAGAGGAGCAGCTTAACACGAGGCTGTGGGTTTGGCACACCTGCCAGTGGTCAGTCCCGGCCACAGGCAGCCAAACAAAACACAGTGTGATAAAACATCTCCCCGTTAACCTCGCTGCACTACACTTCCCCTCTTACAATCTTCACTTCATTCTCTTGATTCAAATGTTTTTCAAAAGTTTTCCTCTACATTTATATGCACCGCGAACGTCACAGCCTGCTGCATAACCACATACAGCAAATATAGACATTTAAAAGCTGAGTTTCTATTGGTTTCTATCGATTATAGTCATGCTGGTGGATGTGCTGACAGAGGAACAGAGATGAAGTTGTGAAGTGTGCAAACAGGCTGAGGCAGGATTTGAATCCAGGCCCAGCGACAGCCACTGATACAACAGAGTGATTAAAGGATAATTCCGCTTATATTTCAACTTGGGCTTTCTTTTCCTATTTTTTTGCCATCATAACATACCTCTCAGTTAGAAGGCGGAAGCGCTCTACAATACACACCCCCAAGAGCACTGCAAACTGAAACAATCAAAACTATAAGAGATAAAAACACTTTGCCTTAACACAAAAACACTCAGGCTGTAATGGACATTTCGTACGTCCAATTTTCTGATCATCCATGGTGTAAAAGTTGAGTATTTGCAGCATTAGATGTGTTGTATTAACTGGCCTAAGCTGGTTAGCAAATAGACTGTTTAAGTACTCTAATGGTGTGTTCACATCCTGTCTGATTTACCACAAGTGCAAACTGCCGACTGGGAAAACCACTCACACAGACCTATAGGAGTGCTTACAATTGCTGCCATGTGGAAGTTTGTCAATGCAAACCGTAAACATGGCACGGAATCGAGCGGATTTCCACACAGTCCAAGGTAACAACAAAGTTGTCCGTTATATTCAGCCTAATACAATTAACCACAGTGGTGAAAAGTAAACCCTATCTGCTGCAGTTTGTTTATGCTTGATTTCAAATTTATGAATGACTTCGGACGTGGGCGCTCCAACAGATACAGCACGTGAACGCTTTCAAGTCGAAGCGATGAAATTCCGTTCTTCTGCTTCTTCTGATAAGATGTGAGCACGGCAGTAAACAAGGAAGTGTGTGAGCAATGATAAAAAATAAATAAATAAATAACAAATGGACTATTATGACAGAAATCACAGCTATTTTAAAATGTGTAACTGCATTGTGAGTGTTACTGTGTTGAAATAGCATTTTATTCACTTTTTGGGGATTGTTGAAATTTGCCTTGACCCTGTGTGTGTGTGTGTTGGAGAAGTGAGGGGCACATAATATTCTACGGTGAAGTACGTGATGAAATCAACCAATAGACGTGACAAAAACTAGGAAAATGAGGCCCATTTTGAAAATAACCTATATTATCTTTAAACCACCACTCCAAATCCAGACAGAAACATATTATGTGAAAATCCATCGTATTACCATGCATCCAATACAATATCCGAGGTCTATCGTTACACAGTGTGAAAGAGAATTTTCTATGGCACTTTGCAATGCTGTGAGATACTGCATTTTCCAAAAAGCTTAAGTTGAAAAAAGTTTTTAAACGCCACCACCAACATTGACTGTGTATGCGTGTGCATACTTGCTCGTACAAAAGTATTGCCCGACACACCTTTGTGTCGTTGTGCCTGACTGTGTCTGTGTCTGTGTGCGTCTGAAAAGGCAATTGTCCATATTTGCATGCAGAATAAAACAGCGGTGGGAGGCAGACCTGGCACCCGCTCCCTCCCGCTGATTCGAGCTGTCAGCCGCGTTGATTAACTATGATGAATCACCCCTCCACTTCACATCCAATCAAAGGCCTCTCAGAGGGACTCAAATCTGGTCACCTTTAACTAAATGATTTTCTTGGCCCATGGTGAGCTAGCTAGCGATAGGACTGGCAACCTGATGATGCGGCTGCTGTTCGGATGATTCTGCCAGCGGCCCACAGCTGGAGCAGTCATTTCGTTAACAGTGTGTTAAATTAAGCAGCGAGGAGGGGCCAGCTGACTTGTACCTGCGCGAGGAAGGCGGTTTGGGAAAAGCGAGGGGAAATGCGAAAATCGGTTGAGTCACTGAGACACGGGAAGATAAAGACGTTCTCTTGGCCTTGCCTTGAGGGTTTGAACTCGGTTCAGTTGCAGCTGCAGAATACTTTGGGACTCTTCTTTTACCATGCAAGCTGACAACTAAAAGATTCAGAATCAGCTCTTTTCCACAGTCTACATTACTTGGACAAATTTTTCCTAGTGCATTTGATTTTTCCACACTTTGATAGCCAGCCAACCAAGCAGATAGCTAGATACATAGATAGAAATGACTCAAAACGTGCTTGTATCCTGTACATCCTATTATTTCTGTATGGTTGACATTATCCACATACTGTATGCAAAAAATCAAGTGTACAGAGATGAGACAAGGTCAGTGAAAACATAAATCCCCTACAGGCTGTGTCCTTCTCTCTGAACAGAAGAGGCAGTGCTCTGTCTGGAACTGTACACCTCAGACCGCGCTGAAGGATAGAGCCTTTGATCGCGGCCTGAACGGAAGAGCTCGGGCGGAAAAGAAGGAGGGAACGGGGAAAAGGAGAGAAATCAATAGATTCTTGTAGACACAGCCTCAAGTTTCCAATCTAACACGGCGCCGTATCGATTAGGCTTCAGATGAGACGAGGCGCAGGGACAGTAATGCCGGCAGAGGATTTGGGAGTCTTTAGCGGTACAAAACCCCTGTGAAGAGGATGGGATGGACGGGCTGTATGGATGCGGCAGAGGGCGGCTAAAACTGCTCTGTCACTGCAAGCAGATGACACGGATGAGGAATGGCATGGATGGATGGATGGATGGATGGAGTATGAGGATGCTTACCAGACTCCCTTGTCAGTATAAAGCCAAATAGGCAGGCAGTGTGGTGCTTACAGCGATACTGACCTTACTGATAAACCTCTCCTTACTTCATTTTGAATTGGAACTGGAAGTGGCAATCGCTTGTATGTAAACTAGCTGTGAGTCAGACTAGGTTGAGAGTCGCGCTTGGCCTGTGACGGGCATGCAGAACCACGACGGCATCATGCCTGTTGATGTAGCTTGAGTGATATTCGCCGGAGGGGCGTGCGTCATTCGGTTTACCGAGGTGAGCGAGCAGCTCGCTGGGAAATGATGCATGGAGTTTACAAGTAAGTTGGTGAGGTCAGAAAAATGGATGGCTGTTAATGGAAGTGCATTGAGTGATGCATGATGCCAAAGCCAGAAAGCCATTTCACCAGGCAACTTATTACTTCATCACAATGCGGCTTGTTATTAGAAAAATATTGGATTCTCAGGTTCCAAGAACTGTCACTCTGGGGCAGGGCTAAGCTATGGGAGAGAGAAATGAGTTTGTGACCGAGGGGGGTGGGGGGTTACTGGTTTGAATCCCTGTAGGAAAAGCGAAGAGGAAACACTATCCATTCCCTGACAAATTCAGGTCGAGGTGCCCTTGAGCAAACCACTTGACCCCACACAGCTCCAGTAGAGCTGCTCGGTGGCAAACCGCGGAGGATTGTTGACACACAGGGCAGAAATACATCTGAATGTGTAAGTGTCAAGCAGGGTATCATAGAAAAAGCACATTCAGTCGACCAGCTCTGGGTGAATAAAGATTGCAAAGTTCAGAGAGCAAGCAGGATACTCTCCAAAAGATATTACACCTCCGCCTCTATAACTCCTCCAGGTCGTGTTATTTTACATCCTCCCTTCATCTCTTTCTTGCACACAAATACACAGATGCACACATACAGATGCATGCACACGCACAAGCACAAGGAGGGGAAGAGATAGCGATAGACGGTCTTATCTCTAAACACCGGCAGCTCATAATGAGAGTGAGTTCCTATGCAGCCAGTGGTGTAGAGGCGCTGACAGCCTCTCAGCCCCGCGTGTCAGCACAGGGGGATTTCAAGTGCTTCCTTGGCTTGTCAGCCAGGCCACGCATTACAGATGTTTTCACACGCACGCGCACCAAATCACACAAAGCGGGCATGCACGCACACACACAGGCACACATCGCTGAACTATGCTTCAAGGTTGACTTCAGTAGTAGGCGGGAGGAGGACACGATCTGTTTGAAGTCTTGACAGATGGAAGAGACAAAATATTGAGCTTTGGTGTATTGGGGCTAAGGCTTATGAGTGGTGAGTGGGTGATATATAGACATGTGGATTTTACGAAGCACACTTACAAGAGAGCTGCTGTACAAGCCAACGGGGAGGAGGACAGAGTTGGAGATGGATGGAGCCGAAGCCAAATAAACATCAATACACAAGGAGAGGAAAACAGTGCGATGCAAGCCAGAGAAGGTTATATCCAATCGCTGCATAGTCACCCCTGAAAAATTTGAAACATGCACAAGTTGGAGACAAATCGTGCCAATAAACTCTTTGATTTGGTTGCGTTCGAGCCCTGGTTATTGACGCCCTTGAAAATGCCTTGTAGGACAAGGAAAAGTTGGGAGAGAAATAGAGGAGAGAGGGCCAAGGAAAGAGTGAGCTCCAAAAAAAATGTCTTCAAACTATCCTTTAAATCTGAAACACCACCCCTTTTACTACAATGCTTTGAAGTACACACAGTAGTTTAAGATAAATGCCACCAATATATCTTTAGGCTGCTATATTATCATCTCAAAACTGCCAAACAGCGTTGACTGTAAAAGGTCGGTCCACGGGCCACAGTGAAATGATAGAGTCATATAAACTCATCTTTATTCATAGGTCGCACCGCCAGGATTCTTTGATGTCCTTATCCATTTTTGCCCGACACCACCCCATCATTTAACCACAACTATTTCCATCCAGTCACTTTTGGCGGATTCCCAGACTGGCTATTACGTTCTGTGTCACTTTGTGCCCCCGTTTCAATTTCCCTCACCTTGCCCGGCGCTCGCGCTAAATGACAATTGGCTGACATTAAAACGGCCCTTTATCTGCAAACAAAGCGATCATGCGGCTCAATCTCAGTGGCAGTACGCCAAAATGCTTTAAAACTTTTTTTTTTATATATAATCTGTTGCCCTACATTTAGAGATAGCTTTAAAGTAAAACATAGCTCAGATGTGCTTTGATACGCTTGTAAGGAATCAAAATCAAACGTTATCCCAAATATCTACAATTGTAGGTCAAGATGATGGGGTGGGCAATAAAATGTCAGTGGGTATTCATATCCTCTTGTGAGTTTTAAATATGGAAAAAACAGAAGAAGAAGAAGAAGAAGAAGACAGAGGATAAGATCAAGAAATAGAAGAAGAAGGAGGAGGATGAGGAGGAGCACAGGAAGAAGAAATAGAAAGAGGAAAGAAGAAGACGAGGAGGACAAGGAGGAGCAGAAGAAGAAGATGGAGGAGGACAAGAAGAAGAAGAGGAAAAAGAAAGAGACAGAGGAAGATGAGAATAAGAAATAGAAGGGTAAGAAGAAGAAGAGGACAAAGATCGAGAATAAGAAGAAGACAAAGAGGACAGAAGATGAAGAACAAGAAGAAGAAGAAGACAAAGAAAAAGAAGACGAAGAAGAAGAAGAGAGGGGTAGAGAAAGGAGAAGGAGGGCTGAATAAGGATCAAGAAGAGTTTCAGTGTGCCCCAGTGTGATAGGTACTCAGAACAGCAAGTGTTCATGAATACAGTAATATGAAATTGCCCAGGCTGTGTATTCATCCATTGCCTCCACTGCTTTGCTTTTCCCATGGCCTGGGCCAAATGATGTGGCAGTAATGCTAAGTCCACTTGAATCTGAGAATAATGCTTTCTCTCTCTGTGTCGCTCCCTCCTGCATGGATCACTGCCTCATAACATAGGCGACTGGTGAGGAGAGAGGCAGCCATTTCATCCAAACTCCTCTCTCCCCTTTCCCCTAAGCTCACGTGAACTCATGTGCGGTGTGACAGGAAATTATTGTTTTTCTGCTTGGCATGCGAGCCACTGTTGTTTACTGATTTACTAAGCTATATAGCATCTCTCTAAGTTCAGGGACAGGTTGCAGAGAGAACGGTAAAGACGCAGAAGAAAACCATATGGAAATGAATACACAACACCTCCGTTTGCACCGAGGAATCTGTGCAGAGTTGGCTTTTTAGGTCTTCTGCAGGCATACTTCCTTGTGTATGTGTGTGCCTTGTGTGTTCTTGTGCTTGTGTGTGTGAGCACGCCCTCTTATCAATATTAAGTGACATGGAAACCTAAAGAACCCACTTCCCCACTTACAAGGATGCAGCGGTCTCAGTGGTTCCACAGACAGCGGAAGCATTAAATGAGCCTTTTAATGAACTGAAACATAGACATCAATACAGGCAGAGTTCCTAAAGAGAGGAACAGAGAGAGAGAGAGAGAGGAGCAGCACGCAGGGGTATTTTGCAAGGGAAAGAATTGGAAGAGAGCGAGCAGCACTTTGCATTAAAAATGGAGTGGAAATCATGAAAATACACATGCACATATACATCCTCATACACACACAGCCTTTTATTTCCCAGTTGCCACCACTGATTGGGTCAAGTGGATGTTGTATTGACAATAACCGTCAGGCTTCAAATAGAGCCAAAGTTATGAAAACAGTGAATTCAGAAGCGTTAAAGGTGCACTTTGCAAAATTGCAGAGGCTCAATTCAAGCGATTGACAAGAAACATGGAATGAGCACGTAATTTGATCGCTGAGCCTACTTAACATCATCATAGACCTGATCCACTGATGAATTACATGCTTATATCACGTTTTATGTCAATTGACTCTAAAGGGTCCTCGATTAAATCAGCCCTTAGAAATTTTGCATGGTGCACCTTTAAACTGTGAAACATGTGACAGCTGCCACCTCAAGAGAAGGTTCAGATGGTTCAAATCAGAGGTTTGGATTCAATGTCTTATCTGTAGTTCTGTCTTGTTTTTCCTTTGGTTGACATTGTTAGATTTCTTGCAATGATGAAAACAAGCATCATTAAAATTAGACTGGAACTGCGAAGTTTAAATGTGTGCAATACTGCAACTGGCACACGGATTTCCAGAGTTTGTGCATCTTGTTTCTCTACTGAGCAACGAAGGAAAATGTATGAAGACCGGACACCCAGTGAGGATTCTGGCATTCTAGACATCCCTGACAAAGTTTAATGGCTGTTTGGTCTTCAAAAGAACACAGTTTGGTCTGGTCTTGATCTTGACTCGATCTCAAAGCCCTGTTGCACTTTGAGAGGACTCAGACTCAATTGGAATTTGTTTTAGACTTGACGTCAACTAAAGTTCTCTTGAATGTATCCCTGCCCATGTCAAAGAAATATCTAGTAGTGATCACATTACCCTGCGTTGTTAAAATCCTAGAGATCCTACAATTAATTCCTTTATCTCTTAGCAGTCTTAAAGAGGTAATTTAAATTTTTCTGCGGTTCATTCTCACAGTCAAGCCAGCCTGACGTATCTCCTCACCAAAGCGTTATTTAAGTTGACACATCTCTCATGTTAATCCTTGTTGGATGCCTAGAGATGTTACACATATAAGTGGGTGTGCCTGGGCATTTTGACTAAAGAGGTCCACATTTCCATGTCTGCAAAAGCACCTCCAGGGGATTATCTCTGGTAGACTGCTGCTTTACTGCAACAGGAGCTGCTTGTTTCTTTGTTGCAGAGAAGTGAGTTACTCGCATTCGACTGTGACTCACTGGACTCGACCCCAGAGGTAAAGGCACTGTGCCCCAGGTGGAGATCTGAAAATAATGAGCTAAATTAACCGAGCACCATCACTGTGGTGTTGTGTGTGTGATTTCTACACGTCATCTGGCCCCTCACCCGTTCGCAGTGCCACCCTTATCCTTGTGAGACTTTGTGAAGAAAACCCCTCTCTGTGTGTGGGAACACAGGTGGTTGGTCTATAAGCTACAAAGTTTTTGTCAATTTCATGAAGATTCACTAAGATTTTAAATTAATTTGATCTTTTTCGAGGCGGATGTTTTGCATGTCACTGCTCAAATGTTTCCTTTTTGTTTTCTTATATTCTTTAACACAATGGATGCACTAAATTTATGCAAACAAAAGGTGGAGTGGGAAGCAAGATAATCTACTAAATATAAACAGTATAGTTTGGAACTACCATTTCGCAAATTTAGTTTTCTGCTTTTTAAATCAAATACATGAGCTTTCAAACTTTTTCTCAAATGAATGGCCCTTTGTTTAGATGTTTGATGAAAGAGAAATCACTGAAAAAAAAATTCTACCACAACAAAGTGCAATTCAGGAGAGAAAGTGAACACAACCAACACAGCTGTGCATGTATTTGTCTGCATGTATGCCTGGGAATTTT
>OMLF01027559.1:21262-44089 GCA_900302615.1 Holocentrus rufus
AAAAAGCAAGGTTACAGAAATTTGTTCAGTTTGGACCCAGTATTTTGTAGCATGAGCTGTATATCATTTGTAGACACAGTATACACTCTTTTTATACAGGTGACAAATGTAAACAAGGACACGACTCTCAAGTGGTTTAAGGATGGTGTGGCAGTGACCCAGGTTGTGTACGACCAGTCATCAGGAGTCAGCACACTCACTACCCCACAGGTAGCCCGGATTATTCTCACCTCTTCTATTTTTAGACTTTTTTTTTCTGTCATCGGTTGAGGAGGGGAAGGGGGTCAAGAGCTCGGGCGAATATAAATCAGCGCTTGGAAATGGTAGAAGGGGTGGCGAGAGAGAGAGCGAGAGCGAGAAAGAGAAATAAACCTTCATTCATTTGGGTTGAATATAGTCTAATCTCAGTTTTCAGAGTATATTGTTGGGTTATTCTGGGAATAAAAAAAGAATGAATTTGAGTATGTGGGTGTTCTCCAGAGTTATCAATATTTCATATGAAAAGTTATGAATATATTTAATTTTAATATGATGGCTCGCCTTCCCTCAGGTGACGAAGAAAGAGGCAGGCTCGTACAAAGCAGTGGTGGCTGATGGGAGAGGAGAGGATGTCAGCACCTTGGAATTACTGGGTGACGGTGAGAAATGACCCTGTCACCGGCAAACAAATAGGCGCAGGCGATAATCCCATATGTTCCTGTGTAAATTTGAGCTGCCATAAATTTCCCGTCCATAATGGAGCAAAGGCTCTTTTATAGGTTCCTTTCCGATCTCATTAACGTGTCCTCCAGATTCAGATAGCGTAACACATCAGCTCTAATCCTGCGTTTATTATTCATAGAGTTCCAACAGCAATATAAAACTCTGTCTGGAAGCTTAATTGTTCTTTTTATTTACAGAGTATGACAAGCTCCTCCAACAGCTGAGTAAACAGTGTGGTAAGTTAATCACAGCCGAAAGCCCTAATTTAGAGAATATCCATTGTGAAATGTGCCAATGACTTGTTTTTCGCGTCAGGTGCATTGTGTTGGGAATGGGATCATACAACTAAAAGCCATGTTAATTAATTGTTTGGTGCATTGTTTCAGAATATTAATGTGATAAGCTCCTGAGATAAGCTTAGCCAATGTTTGGAAGTGCCAAAGACAGGAAAATGTAAGCAAACTCTGGTGTAAAAAAATGTGTCTTTTTTTCCCTAAAATAATCTAGTGCTCCTGCCTCTTCCACCCATCTCTCTCTCTCTCTCTCTCTCTCTCTCTCATGCTGTCTAAACCCCAGCATTGTCAGCGGGGCCGGTGAGGATCCAGTGCACCCCAGAGGGTTTCAAGCTCTACTGCTCACTCAAATACTATCTGAGCTCCTTGAAGACCAGCTGGCACTTCAAGTGAGTCCACATGCAGAGCGTCTCCTTCACCAAACAAAACATCCTACACTATGTAAGGCTGTTGCCAAGGGAGGTAGTATTCAAAAATTCATTGGAATTGTGGCTGAGAAAAGTATAAGTTAATAAAAAGATGACTGATGAATAGAAATATCAACTCTGGAGGCTCATCATTTTTAATGAAAGAGATCAAGTTTGGATAAAAATATTAAGGGATTAGAATTCTAAATTTTAAAAAAAGTAAGATTGAAATCTTGCATACCACTTCAAGGACAAAGCACAAAGTTGATTTGTATTCGATTTGCATAAGCCAAAGGTTTTACGGCATTTGACTAAGTTGGCATGCTGGGCCAAAAATGTAAGGGGTTTGGGAATCAACTGAGAATATCAGATCCTCAACGTAGTGGAAGGGCTTAGCTTTGTGCATCTGAACAGTGGTGTAATATCAGAGGAGAAATCTATACTGTTTAAGGTAAATAAGTAAATGTCGGCATGCTATAAATTTCAATGGCAACAAGGCTGAGAGGTGAATGTACTCTAAATCCTGTGTGTTTTCTGGAGGCTTGTATGTGCATTCAGCTGGACCTGTGGGTATGAGAAGGTGACCCACATCAAGTCTCTGATAGTTTTCACCATAGTGCAGAGCCCACCTTCATCTACTGAATAAACCATCATTCTGCAAGGCTTGTGGTGAAATAAACCGCACAACCAAAAATAAAAGTCTTAGAGATCATTTGTGCCAGTGAAAGACATGATATGTAGTTCTGGTCAGGGCTTATTAAATTAATGCCTTGCTACACGTTCAGAACAGCTGTGTTCTTGTTTCGCTCTGCAGTTCCAGTGGACTCATTGGTGGTTAAATGCCTTTCTCAAGTGTCTTTTTCCTCCCAACTGGAGGTCTTTGTGATTTGTAATTGTGCAAAGGATCAAAAATGTTTGTAATGTGTTGTTGTAATCCTGCTAACGTGACAAGGATGATATTGGTTTCTTAGATTAGGTCAGGCTTCTAGCCCCATCTGCTGGGGACTTGAAGGATGGTTCTGAGAATAGACTGGACAACTGAATCTGACTGGTGTGAGCTGCATGGTTCGCAGACTGTTGAGTTCACGCAGACCTGAATAGAAAAGGATGTGTTTGATTAAACTGACTGTGGTCTGACCTGGAACTGTGCAAAACAAAGTTCCTGCAAAACAGCAAGATATTTTCTCCTTTCTTACTTCAGCTCTGTGAGACCGTGTCAGCCTTTAATTCTGGATCCCTTTCCTCTCACTCTCTTCAGACTGATAAAGTTGAGGCTGCAGAAAGAAAAGGATTTGGCATAAACAAATGATGCTACTGGAACCGTTTCCCCAAGTCTCTCAATGTCTACATTTTCTGTATCTAATTCATAGCTAAGCCATAGCCAATGACCTCTCCAAGCTACTTTTTCCTGCAGGGAGAAGAGAATTGACCAGGACGCCAGGAACAAACCTGGCAGCAGTATGCAGAAAGTCTGGATTGAGATCTTTAACCCCACCGAGAACGACAAAGGCAAATACACCCTGGAGCTGTTTGACGGCAAGGACACACACAGACGCCATCTTGACCTGTCCGGACAAGGTGGGTGGGATTTGGCACTTTGATTTAATAAGGTTTGAATGTTGACATTTGATTAATCCACATAACATTTCTTGATTTTTTACATTAATTTAGTTTAAATTCTGTTCTTCTCAACAGCCTTTTCTGATGCCTTGCTGGAGTACCAGAGGTTGAAGTAAGTGCTGCATCACAATGGGGCGTCCAGCATGGTTTGCTGTGGTTGACACTAACTCAGACAGAAAATGCTGAGGAGTCAGAGGTAACAGGCTATTTTCAGTGAGTCGTGCATTATAACAAGTTTTTTTTTTTTTTAATAACTGCAATACACCAACGCTGTGTGATGTCATACTGATTTCACTCCTTGTTTTTTTCCCTCAGGCAAGTGGCAATAGCTGAGAAAAGTGAGTAATTGCTTTCATGCAAATCCCGAAGCTTTTTGTGTCCACTGGAATGATCAACTGGTCCTGCAGAGCATGTCAGAGCTTAAATTTTGATTTTATTGTTTCAGATCGCGCCAAAGTGACAAAGGGTCTCCCAGATGTGGTGGCCATCATGGAGGGCAAGGTCAGGAAAACATTACAGACCACTGAAGTGCTCATATTTAGTTATATTTTATTATTAACATTATTTGGTTAGAATTAGATATTCAGATTTGACTCTGTGTTGTCAGTCGTTGCATTTGGAGCTGACTCCTCCTCCTCATCCCCGCAGTCTCTGTGCCTGACGTGCTTCATCGACGGTGATCCGGCCCCAGAGAGCTTCTGGCTCAGGAACGACAGAGATATCACCGGCCAGAGTCAGTTCAACATCACCAAAGAGCCCAAGTGCAGCACCCTCACGATCACCAACGTCACCATGGAAGATTCTGGAAAATACAGCATCTTCGTGCGCAACCAGTACGGCTCCCAGACGGTCAATGTGACCGTGGGCGTGTACAAGCATGGAGAGAAGCCTCCAGCAAACGCTGTGGAGATGGATTAAGATGATTCACAGATTCAGGAATGTCATTTTGAAGTGATGATGTTCTTCAGTTTGTTCTCTCAAATTGGGCATTAATATAAAATTTATTATACACAGAGAGAAATAGAGAGTTAGAGTTTGAAAAGGTGGTGGTGTTTTGTTGATTTGTGTTTATGATGAGTTACAAATGTCAGTCGCACTTTATTCAGCAAGTGAAAAGATATCCAATGAAGGTAATTGAAAAATATATAATCCCCTATATTTTAATAATATATATTAATGCTCAGTTTATATAATTTGACAACCACACATTAAATATGGCAGGAAGATGCCATATTCAATTATATCTTTGCCTGAAATTCTTGTCATAATTGGAAGAGATAATGACTGTGAGGTTATGAGGTTAGGCTCATTAGGCAAAAACTGCACATGGCTAAGTGGTAATTACATGTCTTGTCTGTGACTGAGAGGCAGATTTGAATTTCCAATTACTTTTCGGTTTATGTTTTATTAGAAATGTCATGTTAGTCATGCACTCTGAGCTAAGTACATGAGAGTAAGACGTGAAGACGGTCTCTTTATTTCATTGTTGTCAAAAGCCCCTGTAATGCGCAAAACCTGCAAAAAGCTAGCACTGAACTGCAGAGCATTGTGTTCAGAGTCTGTGTTCGCTGGTGCATCGGGAATAAAGTAGTTTCTCCAAAGTGACTTTCGCTGGCGTATTATTTTTATAGGCACTCTTCTTGTAAATAAATAAATCTTTACAGTTTCATTCAATTTAACTTCTTTCAATTTATGTTAGAGTATTGCATAAAATTGAGAGCAAGGCTTACTTTGTATTATGCAAGCGGAGATTGTCTTTTGCACTACAAAAGCAAATAGTTCGCAGTGCCACTGACCCCTCTGAAGGGCCTCAGTCACTGAAATAGATTGGATCAGCCCAGGAATAACCGTAATAGAACATAGAGACAAGGGTGCAGAGGTGCATGAGGATAAATGAAAATCTAAACTCCTCAATTAGCTAAAGTATAAATGTAGTGCACCACATAAACATACATACGTATATTAAATAAATCAGTTAAAACTTGCTTTCATCTTGCAGTAGTACAACAGCAAATTATGCTATATGCTCTTTTCATTGTAATGTTGGTGAAGAATGTTTTTTTGTTCCTTATGTACTCTGTCTTGTTTGCTGGATCTGCATCCTCTCTACCTCCCATCACAGGCTGCAACGACACAGAAATGTTGTATTTGAACAGTTTGTCCTCTCAGTGATGCGAGTTCTCACATCCCTGCATGGCACACACATCAAATCTGTGCATAAGCCCAACGCTTTCATTCTCCTGCAGCAAATCCCACTTATGGCACAATTCTACATCCACGTTCACCCTCTGTCTTTACTGGATGCTGAGGTTGGACCAAAGAGAGGTACGTGAACTCCAGGTTGTTCAAACAGGGATTACGTCAGAGGAGTTGTGAATGATTATACAGTCCTGGTGGACCTGTGCCTTCAGGTATAAGTAGGAGTGGTGCAGCGCTGATGTTCTCCACGTTGTGCTGAGCTTCACACAGCCGTCCCAGTCTCTAGCCCACCTTGGTGAGAACCAGACTTTCCAGCAGACATGGACTTCAACGGAACATGGCAGGTCTACGCCCAGGAGAACTATGAGGAGTTCCTCAGGGCCATGGGTGAGCAAAACTCATTCAGGCTTTTGCTTTTATGCTTATTACAACAACCAATTTGGCAGTTTAGAGGGTCACCTGAAGGAGTTGCACACAGGAAACCAAATTGTAATTTGACTGCTAAAAATAATAATAAAAAAAACATCTAATATGCTCTGATGTTTTTATGTTCACCAGCACTCCCCGAAGATATTATCAAGGTAGCCAAGGATGTCAAACCCGTTACTGAGATCAAGCAGAATGGCAAGGACTTTGTCATCACCTCCAAGACCCCTGGAAAGTCTGTCACCAACTCCTTTACCATCGGCAAAGAGGCTGATATCACCACCATGGATGGCAAGAAGCTCAAGGTGTGTAATCCTTATTCATCCTATGGGGGAAAAATATAGGACATTCATGGCTGCAGACTGTCTTTAAAGATATATCAAAGTTAAAGAATTACTTACCTGACTTAATGAAGCACCACTATATTTCAAACATAAAAATTTTATCATTTCCTTAAGAAATTAAAAGAGAGAGACTTCATCTGAATGTTGGGGCTGTAGTAGTTTCTGAGACACTTTGTTCTTTGCTCCAAGACAATGTTAAAATTTTCAGCATGTACACGTTTCCTTGCTTCCATGTCTATTTTTGGGGCAGTCATAATATTTTTTTGTCCTCTGTCCCACAGTGCATTGTCAATATGGAGGATGGCAAGCTGGTGTGCAAGACTGGCAAATTCTGCCACGTCCAAGAGATGAAGGGAGGAGAGATGATTGAGGTACATCTTACTATATCTCACAAATGCACTGCTGAATAATTAAAGTCAGTGCATCTTGCAATGCAAATGATGTAATTCAAATTAAATTAATGTGTTCTCTGTTCCTCTTGTTCCATTTCAGACTTTGACCATGGGCTCCGCAACTCTTGTCAGGAAGAGTAAAAAGATGTAAACATGGCAGTGAGGAAACTAGTGGTTATTTAAATAAAAGTGTTGTCTAAAAAAAAAAAAATTGGTTTGTGTCACCTCATTCTGTGTTGTGTGTGCAAGTGTGTGTGTATGCCTCTCTTTGTATAGGCCCAAACAACTCCACCCCATTATGTCAATATAAAATTTCTGGAGGTATGGATCTGGGAAGTAGAGAACAGAATCTCAGCAAGGTCAAGCATTTTAGTACCATGCAAAGTTCAGTATCTTAAGGCCTCTGCTCTGTCCCTGCACGTGCAGTGTGTGTGTGTAATTGTATGTGCATGTGCTTTGAAGTTATAAACATGTATTATTGGTATTGTTAGTATTTGTATTACGATTAGTGTTAGTTTTTCTAGGAGTGGGCAGCAATACATCAATGAACATGTGCATTAGCATCACCAGGTGATTTTTTGCATGAAGCATTATTATATCAGAACATTTTTGAGCCAGCTGATAGAGGGCAGTAGTTCACCACTGTTGTATGAAATTCATTGCAGGAACAATTAGAAGGGTTACTGGTGGCTCATGCGTGAAATGAACCCCTGACACGACAGCCCATCTCTGATAACCTAGAGTAGTCCTGGCCTGGAGTTCATAGACCTGAATCTGTGCACTGTGACAGATTAAAGGAAAAACCTGAAATACTGAATAGAAAAACATAATGAGTGCACATACTTCCATACAGGTATACTGCAAGCACTTAACATGCTATCATGCTCTCTGGCATGTATAAAAATGCTAAGCAGGCTGAGCTGACCTCCATTTTGGATCAAGATGGCAAAAGGAAAAGATTTAAGTGGCTTTGAAAGAGAGTTCATTATTGGGGCATGGATGGCAGGAGCTTCAGTCACAAAGACCGCTTAACTGGCTGGCGTTTCTGTATTTATCTAGCATGGTTGGAGTCCACTTGTTCTTGTAGAGGAAGGGTCACCCCCAAATCAACACAAAGTTATTCTGAACGATCACCTTTATCCTGTGTTGAAACATTTCTATCCCGATTGGAGTTGTCTTTTCCAGGATGACAATGCTGCCATCCACAGGACACGAGGGCTCACTGAATGGTTTGATGAGTATTAACAAGATGTTAATCATATGCTAAGGCCTTCGCACCACCTGAACAGCTATGGACGATTGTGGACCAACATGTGAGACAGCGCCAAGTGAGGGAATATCTTTTGGAAGAATCATGTTCATCCCTCCTGTGGAGTTCAGAGACTTGGAGAATCTATGACAAAGAGCACTGAAGCTGTTCTAACACCTCGTTGTGGCTCAACACCTTACTAAGACACTTTATTATGGCTTTACATCAATGTGTACATTGAATGGATATTTGAGAATTACTATGAAAGTCATTCATATTTCCAACCAAGTACATTTTGATTTTAATTTGCATACCTACTGTTCCAAATTACTGTATTTTCAACTTCAGAATTTCAATATAATGTACTAAATAATTCTAGTCGTGACATTCTTTGAAAAGCATTTTAATTTTGATTTTACAAGTCTTTAATTCTTTCTGCACATTGTCTGATTAAGGGCTAATGGCACTTTTATTTTACTTAACATAATGTAGAAAATATGTCCATTTATTGATGGTCCATTGTTTTTCATGTACCTTCTGCACACTTTATCCAGTGTGACTGTCTCAACAATAACACCGAATGTAGAGAGGATGTCATTTATTAATTATTGTTCGTTTTTCATTTCCAGCTGTGAATAACTATGCTGAGGTTTAGCTAGAAATGCCTGCAATAAAAGTATTAACAGACTGAAATGGCTTCTGTATCAGCTGATATTTATGATATTCCTTTTTAATACAATTAATAAAATGTATTTTAAAATGTTATTTTGACATACTTTGTCCTGTTAAGACTGAGGGAGCCTAAATTAGCCAAGAAATGGTGAGGAAAAAAGATCATCTGCAGGACAATGATGTGACATTATGAACCGTTGGGTCAGTGAAATAAGTTATGGGCTTGCATGCATGATAAAATAAAAATACATTTGGAAAATAACATATCTAAAGTATAAGAATCTAAAATTCTTGTTTTCAGTGCAGCTTATATTCTTTTAGGCTATGTTGAATACTCAATTAGGATTTGTCAATTAAGGCATTCTATGATAGTTTATTTCTAAATAGAGGGCATTTGTCAAAATGTGGCTTCAACACCACAACTGTTCTAAAATATTCAAAAAAAAAAAAAAAAAACACTACAAAAGCAAACAGTTCGCAGTGTCATTGACCCCTCTGAAAGGCCTCAGGTCACTGAAATAGATGTAGGAATAAGCTTAACAAAACACAGAACATTCAGACAAGACTGCAGAGGTGCATGAAAATTTAAGATCATATATTAAATTCCTCAAAGAGCTTAAGTATAAATAGAGGACACCATATATTAAATAAACCAGTTCAGACTTGCTTCCTCTGTTATTCATCCTGCAGCAATACAACAACAAACCATGCTTTATGCTCCGTTCATTTTAGTGTTAGTGAAAAACATTTTTTGCTCCTTACTCATGTACTCTGTCCTGTTTGCTGCATCTGCATCCTGTCAGCCTCCCACAGATTGCATCTCACAGATTGCAACACAGAAATGTTGTATGTGAACAGTTTGTCCTCTCAGTGATGCAAGTTGTCACATCGCTGCATGGCTCGCACGCCAAATCTGCTCATAAGCCCAATGCCTTCAGCATCTAAGACTGAAGGTCCTGCAGCATAGCCAATATATGACTCAATTCTGCACAAATTTTAAAACATAGTTTCTCTTAAAACAATTGATAATCTCACTGGTGTCCAGTGCTAATCAACTTGTTTTTCTTGAATCAAGTGTCCTGTTCTTTATATTAATGGGCTGATCTGCCTTATTCTGTCTTATTGAAACATATTAGTACTAAACAAGACTACATTGAGAAGAAGTGGGATCATCTCGTTTTACTGGCTGTGTTTTTCAAATGTTTTAAGAAAAAACAGATTTTAGCACTGAAATATGAAAGTAAATGACTAGTTAAGGTGTTGAGTTGTTTTTGCATTATACCATCTTTTGTGGATGCTGAGTTTGGACCAAACAGGGGTACGTGAACTCCAGGTTGTTCAAACAGGGATTACTTCAGAGGCCATTGTACGTGATGACACATAGACCTGCGCTCCCATACACAGGTATAAGTAGGTGTGGTACAGTGTTGACATTCTCCACATTGTGCTGAGCTTCACACAGCCATTTCAGTCTCTAGCCCACCTTGGTGAGAACCAGACTTTCCAGAAGACATGGACTTCAGCGGAACATGGCAGGTCTATGCCCAGGAGAACTATGAGGAGTTCCTCAGGGCCATGGGTGAGCAAAACTCATTTGGACTATTGTAAGATTGCTGGGGGTCGGCTGGCAAAAATAAAAAGGTATCCTTGTATGCTTATTACAACAACCAATTTGGCAGTTTAGAGGGTAAGCTGAAGGAGTTGCACACAGGCAACCAAACTATAATTTGACTGCTAAAAATAATGGAAAAACATGTTTCGTGTTCACCAGCACTCCCAGAAGATATTATCAAGGTAGCCAAGGATGTCAAACCCGTTACTGAGATCAAGCAGAATGGCAAGGACTTTGTCATCACCTCCAAGACCCCTGGAAAGTCTGTCACCAACTCCTTTACCATCGGCAAAGAGGCTGATATCACCACCATGGATGGCAAGAAGCTCAAGGTGTGTAATCCTTATTCATCCTTGAGCAGAAAAAATCGAGCAGAATTATGACTCCAAATGTGCTTCAATGATTTATCATAGAATTACTTAGTTGACTTAATGAAGTAGCGCCGTAATTCAAGAATTCATTTTCTATGAAAGATACTACATCTGAATGTTGAGGCTGTGATAGTTTCTGACATACTTTGTTCTTTGCTCCAAGGCAATGTTACATATTTCAATAAAATGTTCAGGTTCTCTTGCTTCCATGTCTGTTTTTGGGGCATTCGTGTAATTCGTTGTCCTTCTCTGACCCACAGTGCACTGTCAGCATGGAGGACGGCAAGCTGATGTGCAAGACAGGCAAATTCTGCCATGTCCAAGAGCTCAAGGGAGGAGAGATGATCGAGGTATATCTTACTGTGTCTCACTCTCTCTCTCTTACTAATTCCTCTCAAGGCTCCAAATTAAATAAATGTGTCTTCTGTTCCTCTTGTTCCATTTCAGACTTTGACCATGGGCTCTACAACTCTTGTCAGGAGGAGTAAAAAGATGTAAACATGACAGAGAGGAAACCACTGACTGTTTAAATAAAACTGTTGCCTGCTAAGCGTGGTTGGTGTCATCATTAGAAACATTCTGTGTTGTATGTGCGAATGTGTAAGCATGCCTCTTTGTATAAATACACCATGCACTCCACCCCCAATATGTTTATTTTGCGTCTTCTGAAGCTATGAATCTGCAAGCAGAAGACAGAATTTCAGCAAGCACCATGATGGGTTCAGCATCTTCAGGCCTGCTCTGTATCTGCACATTGTAGGCTGTGTGGTTTTGTGTGTGTGTTAATGCCCTGCAATTTGTAGCTTGTTCCTCAGTAAACAGCGCATGTGTGTGTGCACATTGATTACTTTGTATGAAATGTGCTATAAATTTGACTTAACCTGTGCCCACCCTATAGTAACCGCAGCTTTCTACTTATGGGACTGAAATTTGCCATGGAGATCAAGTGTGTGTGAGGTTGTAAGTTTGTGTGTGTGATTGCATGCACACATGGATGCATACCTAGAGGTCTGAAAGATTCACATAAATAAGACTTTCAAGTTTTCACATCAGTTGGGATAAAGTGAAAAGAAAAGTTAAGTAAGTTAACATCACAATTATTAAAGTCTATATCAAAAGATAACACTATTAAACCGTTAATTTAACAAAATGTGCTCAATTTTCTCTTTGCCGGAGCTTTATAGAGGGTTTAAAAAGCATGCGCGATAAAAGTAGCATTAGTTTGGATTTATTTACGCATGGTAACCATTTTTCAGGTACTTGCGCGCTATTTATATCCTTGCAGGATATATCGAAGCTTTCAAAACAGGAGATTCCTAGCTGGATGTTGATGTGTACTCTGTTTGCAAGTCGAAAGTCGGTACTTACGGTTAATGCATAAGACTTGAACGCGGCATTGTGCTGGACATGAAGGCAGCATTAATACAGTTGAAGAGCATATTCCAGTTTTGATCGGCGGAGGGCAGTAGTAGGCCTACGCCACTGTTGCATCTGAACTCCCATGGATTTACAAGAAGAAGAAGAAAGAGCCGCTAACGCTGCAGCTCATTGTGAGCAGACGCGTGGGGCTGTAGTCACGTAGTGAGTGCGTATTCGCCGTCTAGGCAGTTGGACCAAGACCGACTAGCTTAATAGTGCACATAAGTTCATTTACGGCCAAATTGTAGCAGCAGGCTCTTAGAAAATGGCGAGGTATCTAAGACCTCCAAACACTTCTCTCTTCGTTAGAAACATCTCAGACGAATCCAGGTATGTTGTCAATCCTGTCTGGCTATTTTAGCAAATGTAGCTAACGTTAGCTGTGGTTACCAAGATGGCTACGCTACGAACGAGCCACGTTAGAAAATTTGAGTGGGTAGCTAACTATCCCAGTAATAGCAGTGCAGTTGGGCTTCTTAATGACTATTATTGGCAAAAATTAGAATAGAAGTAACGTTAGGTTTAGTAAACGGTTTAGCAGCCAAGTCCATGCTCTTGAATGAAGCTTGCTGATTCCCGACATGCTGAGAAAATGCATTGCGTTGTTGCAGTAAGTGAGGATAGGCCGATCCGTTAACCTTAGTATGTTTGCTAAATGTAAGAACATGTTTTGTTTACTGAACACGATTTTCGACTGATGAAAATCGCGTGAAAACTATGAAAGTATAACGTTAGCTAAATCAGAAGCAGTTCCACATTAACAAGGTAAATGTAATCCATCGTCTATTTTTATCGTTACGACCCTCAGCCCAAAAATGGAGTCACTCTTCTGGTGTCCTCATCTCACAAAATTTAAGCTTCTGTGCCTGTAACTTACACACTACCATGGTTAGGAAATAAACTTATCAGCAGGTATTTTGTGAGACCTTACTTTTGTTGAAGTGATTCTTTGAACCATCTATTTGTTATTATGCCAGAAATAGTATGTCTTGCTTTCTTGTGGGTTAGCTGGGGAGAAAGTGTGCGTCATCAGATGCATCATCAGTGCACAGTTAATTGGCTTTGGCCAAAACATAAAAAATCACAGGGGTTACTCGAAGAAAAAACATTCATTTCCCACTGATAATAACAGTTGGACGTGAAACACTTGTATATGATCTGTTACGTTTATATGTTGCTTTTATATGTTCTTAAGGTTTATTTGAGATGTTTTGAAGTCTGAAAATAAATCTAGTCCGAGTTCAAGTACTTACTGTGCTAATTTTGAGTAATCTTTCTGAGTAATCCTTGTGATTTTGCCAGCACTGTTAATGTCTGCCACAGTTGTGAGAGTGTTGACAGTGGCTGGGTGGGTATTAACGTTCAAGTCTCATCTACTCAAGTAAATTCTTAAAACTGATACTTCCTTTTGAAGCTGTAAAGTAAGTCTGTCTGCTTAACAAGTATGATCATTTGGATTGCTGGCACTAGCTCTTGTGTGTAGCCTACACACTGGGCTCCAGCTAAATGGATCTGCGAGCCAGCCGAATAAATGTCCTTATTTCATGACACTTCAGGCCAGAGGATTTACGACGTGAGTTTGGTCGTTATGGGCCTATTGTAGATGTCTACATTCCACTTGACTTCTATACACGGCGGCCAAGAGGATTTGCTTACATTCAATATCCTTTGTCCTTTCAATTTAAAGATACTGGAGATGGTGTTGTCACTAAAGGATTGCAAATTGCTAATTCTAACCTTTTGGTTGCAGTGGGTCGAGTCACATCTAACATAACTGGAGAATCGCTGTGTTATATTATAATGTTTGTCCCATTGCATGGGAAGATTTTTTTTACTTGATTTATAAGTATATTGTATGCCATTTTAAACGTATTCCTAACTAATATTTCTTCTGTTGTTGCCTCAGAAATGATAAAGATACAGTTCTGGAGACCCCACACCAAAGAAAGTTGAAAGGCGGTTGTAGAGTAGATTCAAGCCAAAGACATCCAGGCGACAAGCTGTAGTGGAAATTGGAAAATAAAGAGAAAGAAAAAGCATGAAGATACAAAGAGGAGAAAAGAGAGCATCCAGGCTTCCATTTGTCTACCAAAGGGAGGAAAAGCAAAGAGTTTATTGGGCAAAGACAAGCAGGAAACCTCAAGTTCTTCTGCCAAGCCAATAAAGAGCAAGCTGAAGGTCAAAGGTCAAGCATGTTAAAGGTAACAACCCAAACTTTTTGTATCCTACCAATCCTATCTGATGGATCACTCAGCTCAATATTTGTCTTGTGTCTTCACACAGTCCCAAATCACAAAGGTCCCAAAGTGGACTTACCTGATTTACTTTAATATTTTTTGTTACTTAAGTCATAAAGACTAAAGAAAATTAACTTTAATTAATTTCACTTTTAAATAGCCACTAGAAATGAATGATTTTTAATCACACTGGCCATATATAGAGTGGAGCCGTCATGCTGTGTTGTAGTCCAGTCTCTGTAAGTGTTGTGCATGTGTGCAGCCTTCTGTCCAGCTTCCCAAAATTGAAAATGAAAAGCCTTAACAATATAGCACGTTTGAGGATGTCCGGGATGCGGAGGATGCTCTTCACAACTTGGATCGCAAATGGGTTTGTGGGCGTCAAATCGAGATCCAGTTTGCCCAAGGAGACCGGAAGAGTATGACCAGTTTTCATCCATATCTGAGCAGCACATGCCAAACTACAGTGTGGAATATAGAGTAAAATGTTTCCTAATGTCTTAACTTCAATTTTTCAATCCAAGCACCGAACCAGATGAAGTCGAAGGAGCGCCACTCCCCCCGCAGTTTCTCCCGGTACGATGATGGAGACAGGGACAGCCGGCGCAGACGCTCAAGGAGCCGCAGCTATGATCGTCGCCGGTCTCGCAGCCCCTCTTATGAGCGTCGTCCTCGGAGGTCTGAGAGCCCCAAAGAGTGAGTTAATCAGTTTGCACACCTGGCTCTAAGAGCACGATTTCACACTGAATACGATTTCCAATGGTATTGCTCTCACCTGCTCAAATGAGCCAAATTAAAATAGTAAATGCTGTTTCAATAAATGATTGGCTATCAGTGAGGATGAACGTATTCATAAACTAACTTTATTCTCAATTCTCTGAAGGTCTCGATCCTATGGCCGACACAGGCGGAGCAGAAGTCATGAGAATGACAGGTAGGCTAATTTGTTGCCTGGCAACAGCAAAATCAGCATTGCACAGGTGTTAAGAGTATTGCTATGCATTGTTTAAAGCCCCCCTCCAGTGACCTCATGACCTCAGTCATTTTTAGAGCTCCTCCGGAAATAGTTAATCTTAGAAGCTGATGTATGATAATCTCAACCCACAGCCTATACAAGCCCCTGATTAATCTGCTGCACTTGTGACTGTTTGATTGGGAGAATCACTTTTTGAAATGATCTTTTTGTGAAACGACTCAAATCTTGAGGTCACTGGAAGGGGAGACTTAAACAATCAATCCGCACACCTGTCATTAATGCACGCTGTGGTTCCATATTGTCCCATCAGGTACAGAGGCCCTCCCCGTGAACACCACAGGGCACACCACGACCCAGGCTCCCGCAGCCGCTCAGCGTCCCATTCCCCGTCACCATCCAGATCCAGGCCCAAAGGCATGAAGAGCAAGTCTAGGTCCCCCAGCCCAGTTGAAGACTTCCCCCCATCCTCCAGCTCCCAGAAACAGTCTTTAGGGCGCTCCCCATCACGCTCCTACTCCAGATCAGTGTCACGCTCGCGCTCACGCTCCAGGTCCTGGGCAGGCCGCAAGTCTGGAGGCCATTAACTCTCTGGTCTTCCAAAGCCCTCTCTTTCTGTCTCTGAGGTTGTTTGTGTTCAACATTTGACTATGGTAACCAGAGTGCTTACCTCCATGTTTGCATTTGTTGATTGCTAGTTCATCTCATCACATTCTGTGGGAATCTGCTTTAACACTGGGGAGAGCAGCAGCAATCAGAGGCCACTATATTTTTAACATTTCTGAAGAGGTGTTTGTTCTAAAGTGAGTTCAGCACACTTGATTATCTAGTTAAGTTTTTTTTCCATGTTTAGTTTTTGGGACTTGCATACTATGGGTCTCTGCAAGTTAAGATTGTTACAGTTTCCAAGACAGTTTAACTTTATCGGTTATATTTTTGTACTCTGAGTTAGCTATATTCTGCTTTGATTTTATTTTTTATTAAATATTACTATGGTGAAACTTTTGTTTTTGTTTTTAAATTTAGATCTGTTGCTTGTCCACTGAATAAATACAAAAACATTATTTTCAGGAGATGCCTGAGATCCTAATGAAGTTGCCCTATTTACTGAGTCCCCTGGCCCTTGTTTTGTTTTGACAGGATGAGTTGTTCTCTATTAGTCCTCTAATTAGTCTGGGAATGGATGATTGTATGGAATGCATTTTGTTGCTACCAAATTCTTTCAGTATTCTGTTAGACGTAGCCACAATATATGCAAGATGTGGGGCAATGATTTCTATGGTGTACATTCTTTGTTAGAGTGTTAAATGAATAAGTTTCTTAGTGCTCAGTTATCCATGTTTTAGTAGATTAATTCCATATGCTTTATGTTCCTGTCAATAAAAAGTGAATTGTTTTTCCTACTGGGAGATTTTTTCCTTCTTTCTTAAGCATTTTCCTTTTTAAGAGCAGCAGCATAACTGTGAGCAGGATCACCAGGGCAAGTTGTAACTTATTTTAACAGGGCGCTAAAATATGTGCATGCAAGATCCTTTTGCCATGAATGGATTTTGGTCATCATTCATATCTAGAAATTCAACTAAAAGGCTACTCGTCAAATGGCGAATTCTCAGCAGACACAGAGACAAACACACAAGTGGGGGGGAAGGGAAGGGATTTAATTTCTTTTTTTTTGTAGTTTAGTCTTTGCCAATCATAACAGTGCAGTGCTTTAACATTTCATTTTTAAAACACCAAATCAGTACCAATTCTATACATGGGCCACATTTTTTTTTCTTTGTTTCATGACATTGAACAAGAGGGATAAATTAACAGCCAATTTGTTTACATTTAAATTTAGAGTAAGGAGACTTTTACATGTATGAATCATTTAGGGAAAATAGAAAAGAAAAAAAAAAGATGGCAGATACAAGATAGTACTTCACAAAAACAATGGAGCCAAATTCAATTGTCAGCTGGCGGAAGAACAGCTGAGAATTGAAGGTGGTCGGATTTGGTCAGTAAGTGGCTTTGCTACCTAATGAGAAAAATATCTTCCAAGTAAGTTTGAGAACAGCTTTTTGATGTGGGATCTGACAGGCACAATCGGGTTTTGTAAAACTTAAGATAAAAAGCATAAAGCTTACACCCTGTAAGCACATTCACAAGTTAAAAAAAAATCATACATATAGAAGTCTCCTTGGTTCCAATTGATTTGTTTGTTTTTTTTTCTTTTTTTTTCTTGATTTGCACTTAGCATCTTTCACCCTACACTGTGCATAATACAAAACAATAAAAACATGTGCAAGATCACTGGCAAGATAACAGTGCAGGGGTACTGACAAATGCTATAGGCAGATATTTCTTAATTTTTTTTAACAAAAATATTAATCAGTATTTGAAGTCAAGACATGTCCTTAGCATGTCTTATACATTCAGTGTTATTACTAAAAATACTTTTGTCAAGCAGGTTTTTCAAAATTGGCCTGCGAATGTACATATGCTACAAGTATTTTATACATTTCATTATATACATGGCTCTTTAACATTTTCAAGCTCTCATACTTTGTTTTGTTTTCTTTTAAGCTGGCCATTACAGCTCCATTCTGCATAGGGAAAAAGGAGGAAAAAAAGGATCCTCAATCGAGGATTGACTTACAAATAGAATCCAGAGGGAGATAGTCAATTACGCACCCGCTACTAAAATAGCATCTTGGCCTGTAACTTATGAAAAACAAGTCTGATTGCAGTGCAAGTGGGCAAAGGGGTGCAAGAGGCAGTGAGCGTCTGGAGGATTTGGGATGGTCGACCTTTGAGACCTATCTATAAATGTAAACACATCCACACTGGCCTTGCACCTCGTGTCGAGTCCCATGGTCCACATCTTCAGCTACCCACAGCTCTGCCTCCTTTGCTCTAAATGTATGCAGCCAACAGGACCATGACATTTAAGCTAGAGGTCAAGTGAAACTGTTAAGAAGTCCCACATATGAGTCAGGTCCTCTTCCGCATTGTTGGACTGCAGCACTTCGCTAAAGAGGCAGTGACTGAGGAGCATTAACAGTACGGATTGAAAATTTGAACAGCTAGAGGTGGCCCCAGGGACTCCAATCTAGTCGCCCTTCAGGTCAACGAGGTTGATGTGGCACTGGTAACCACGTCGGTCAGGCGAGAGGATGGCAAAAACACAGCTAAAAACATTGCTTTGGTTACACAACACTTCATACATTTTTCAACTACAACACAAAGGACTTACAAAATAATGCTATGATAGAGAGCTGTGGGCCTTAGGCAAACTCAACTCCTATAGTGCAGTGCGCACAGCGCAATAAAAAAAGTACAGGAGTTGAGAGTCCGAGGTCCATGTGCCATGGTCTCATATTACCTTTCAGTTTGAGGTTTTGCTTTTGACCTGTACTCACTACAGCTGATCCCCTCCAGAAAGATAGTTGTTTCCCTGCAGAACTGCAGTCAAGTGGCTGTTACCTCCCAAACAAGAGACAACTAAAAAAAAATAGAAAATAAAAAATAGGGCCCTACTCAAACAAGAAATGCTACAAATGTAAATATGCTTTAGCACCTTAAGCTTCAGAGGTGACTCCAAAGGATTATCAAAACTAATGTCAATGAGAAAGCATGTCTGTCCAAAGAAATGGACTGTAAGAGAGATTGACCTCTAATGATTTGCAATGAATATCTAACCACATCTCTTGTTTGGGAAGAAAAGCCCACTCAATCTGCTTTTTTAACAGCCAACATAAAAAAGGAACAAATCAAAATAACAGAGCACAGAAGTACAAAGGATATCCAGTTTGTTGTTAGTTACAGAAACTGGCTCCAGTAAGGGCACCACCCACCAGTAAGGCTGCAATGCTGTAATATTTTGAAATACTGGTTAAAAATTTGGGTACTCAAACATTTGCAGCAAAATATGACCACAAATGCCTCCTACCCTTTAATGAACTCAATCTAAAAATTGTTAAAACTATTACAGCACTGAAGTGTTCCTGGTGGGCAGGTGACTTCAAAGGAGCCTTAGTTCATGCATTGGCTTTTTTCAAAAAGGTCAAGCGTGGGAGTCCATCTCAGGCCTGCACCTTAAGGAGGCTCTTAAGCTGGAAGGCCATCATCTCCCTGTTGTCACATGAACCCATTGGGAAGGACACCCAATGGCTAGGGGGCTTGGGTAAAACGCTGGGTGAGGGTGGCTCACTGAACTTAGGCCCTGCGTAGCTTGGGCTCCCCTGGGTGGCTAGGAGTGTATTGAGGTGAGACACTGCACCCTCCCAGTTCTGATCGTAGTTGATGGCAAAACGGACAGAAGCATTTTTCTTCTCGGCAGACGCGGCCTGCCGCGCCTCTGGAGACCTGGGGTAGGCTGCGCCCTTGTCGCTCCTGCGGTGGCCATGGTGGTGAAGGCCCCCCGCCACTCCTGCAGATGCTGCTGCTGTTGTTGCTCCATTCTGATCACGGCCTCTCTGCTTGGCCCGGCCCAATTGATGGTTTTTCTTGGGCAATGGGCGGTCAGGGTGGGAAACTGGAATGTTGTACCTCTCTCCACCTCCCATACTGCCTATACACTACGTGTCACCTACACAATGAAAATAATTCATTAGATTTTACACAACATTGTAATGTTGCACTTATAATGCCGTGAAGCTGAATAACAAAGCCAAACAATTATAATCACACTTAACAAACAAAAGAAAAACAAGTACATGGGCTCCGTGGCTACGTGCAGAAACACTCGGCTGTCTAGTCTGATCCACCCCTCCCCCACGACCCGAGAGCAAAACAGCTTGGGCTCACCTCTTTGTTGTCAGAAAGCAGAGATCTCTTTTCAGTCTTCCCTCTCCAATCGGACTCCAGGTCCTCGAAGTAGTTTTCTGTCTACTTCTCGCTGCACTTTTGTGTCCAGCAAGGTCTGAGGTTTTCATGTGCCAATGAGCGTTGTTTTCTCGTGAAGCCGAGCTGAACATTAATTCACCTCGGCGCACGATGCTCTAAGAAGTCGAAGACCTATTGGATTCAAAAGGAAAACATTTGTCAGCGCTACAGCTATAAGACTCTCTGGATCAGCTCTTGCTTAAATCCCTTAAATCGAGAGACATAATATCAAACGCTGATTTGCAGGAAGATGACATGTTCCTGTGCAATTCATAAGTGCGTCATTGTAAATTTCACACTGCCAAAACAATCGATTTTCAAAAACCGCGTCCTCACACTTTCATTATATCATTCTCATCATAAATGGCCACAGCCATAACATGTTACGTAAACAAACTACGACTTATCCCACTTTGTTTGTGTGCTTCGCGCTAGCTACGCAGCAATCGCTTTGTCCTGTTGAAAAACAAGCTAACGTTAGCTAGCATGCTAGGAGTTTTTTTCCGAGGTGTATAACTAACTACATCAATCATCTGATTTTAGTCATTTTGGTCGAAATAGCTTTCAGTCGACAGCCTAAATTGTTCGTCAACGTACTGACGGTTTAAATATTTGGGTCACCCTACTTTGGCACAGCACCAAAACAAAGAACAGCGACTCAATATGGCGACGACGCTCAAACAGATTTTCTTACCGACTTCTTCAGGCTTGGTTGTTGAAAGCCCTTCGTCAGAAATTATTACGTTGGCCTTTGAAATCTCTCGTCGAATAATGTAGAAATTATAGCAAGCTATATTTCCTACAAATCGGCGAACCTTGGATTTCGTGTGGTGTTAAAAAGTGGTTCTGTGACGCCACTTCTCCTCCCGACTCCGTCTGAATTGCAACAAAATGGAATCTACCGCAGGGATATGTAGCTTGCCCTAACGGAGATCCCACCAATCACGTAGCGCCTCAAAACCGAGCAACCAATCGTTGAAGCCACTACCAGACGCATTCACGCCTGTTGCCAGACTGGTGACGTCAACCCTAGGCCCTCCTCTTTTTCCTTTGTTGGGGGTATTTCCTGAGAGAAGTGGGGAAGTAACAACAAAAACAATCCAAATTACATCACAAAAAATATTCCCCTTACAAACTATGCTCTATACCTCACATATCTGCATATCATACATATCATTATATACAATAGCATTTGGTTTCGAGTTACCTATAGACATAGCTTTGGATTATGTAAACTCAACACCCCATTCAAACCTAAGCTTATGCACTGCCATAAATGAGATGTGACTTAATTTATTTTAAGTAATACAGGAAGTTTGTAAATGTTTTAAAAATCCCACAGATTCTGTTTACGCAAGCTAGATCTGCAACAGGCTATAGAGAGGGCTAACCAACCACAGACACACAGCGGTTCTTTCCCTGCTAAGGTCCTGACAGCCCATCCCCCATGTGCCTCTTGAAAGAACAAAACCTTGATGCATACGTCAATTATGATGTTGTTTTTGATTTTCAATTTGTTCAACAGTTATAAATGGGATTATTGATTATCTCTACACCATTGTAAGTGAGGATACCCAATGTTTTTTTCGAGGTAAAATCAAGCTTGAATGAATGAATGATCATATTCTATTCAACTTTTTTGTGTTCTTACAGTGTGCTTACTTTGCTGTTGTTTGTCTTCTCTCTTTCTCCCCTTTGAGGTGTTCAAGTTTGTCTCCTGTTTCCTTTGGTTATTAGCTTGGTTTAAACCCACAAGAAAATACACCCTACTCAGAAGGCAGTCACCCAAGGAGAGAGACTAATGTTTAGACAGCTGCGCTGTGGGAAAATGATCCTGTTTTGTGAACTGGGGGAAAAATAGTCCTTTCTGCCCATATAGGAACACCATGCCCAGTTCACAAATCAAAATTTCTAGGCAACAAGTTTGGAATTAAACACCGTTGCTGTTGCTTTGAAATTCTGACCAGTGGATAGGTCTGTTTTGACTACTTTTTCTTGTGAAGACAGAGATCTTTTGAATTCTTTTTTATATGCAAAACGAGCCACCCCCATCTGGGTCACTGTGGTTGGAAAACAGCATTTTAACATTTGCAAGCAGCACTTGTTTACTCAGGACAGGTTTACATTGGCACAGTGTGGGTCCAGACCACTTCACTCACTCGGTTAATTATCTGTACGATAACTGACGTGAGCCTGTCTTGATTTTGCACTGGTCAAATATGGCAAAGTGGACACAACATATCTTATAAGTTGAATTGCATGAGTAAAACATAAAGAAACAGTATTTTTTTCCAATGCTATGATCTCACTATGTGTCAGTGTTCTGCACTTTTTTGTCTGATTTGTCCTGAGCAGTTACATTTCTCTGTGCTATGAAGCTCTTGGTAAACTGTCTGCTGGGGCCTTTGAGTGTTTCAAAGAGCAGAGGGCACATGGGGGCAGTTTGCCTTGAGGGCTCTAACAGAAAGAAAAAGTTAAAGATAGAGTTTGGATTAGGGATTTTCTGTTAGAAAGCCTTCAAGACAAACTTCTCCCATGTGCAAGCAGAGGAAGATCTATCTTTACTTTAAACTGCTATGGAGAGTAAATATAAACTTACTACTGAGAAAACAGCTTGTTCACATCTGACTTGCAAAACTTAACACCAAGCAATTATGTTCCAATTTCTCCCATTTGAAAGAGTCAAAATAGTACCTAGAAAAGGTTATCAATATGTCAGTAAAATAGAATTGCTGCCACTTCAGTTCAAATTTTATACAAACCAGAGTAAGGTACCTGGCCACAAAATTATTCCAGTGGAAGTAAAATAGGTAATCACAAAAAAGTGAAATACTCAGTTGCTTTTGAGGAAAAGCCATTGATATTTTGTTCACACCAAAACTGGGTCACTGTCAGCCCGAGATTTGCAGACAGTTTCTATGTAGTTCTTGTTAAAAGATAAAAATATCATTAATGGTAGATAAAGAGCAGACAGACTGTTTTTCTGTAGGGTAAACTCCTGATGTCATTTTAATCTTTCACATATCAAAAACATCACTAAAAAAC